>CAUYQG010079334.1:0-50500 GCA_963574415.1 Tarsius wallacei | reverse complement strand
GCCACCACAGCCTCGACCTGCTGGGCTCCGGCGATCCTTCTGCCTCAGCCTTCCAAGTAGCTGGAACTACAGGCATACACTACCACGCCCGGCTAATTTTTTGATTTATTGTAGAGATGAGGTCTCGCCAAGTTGCCCAGGTGGGTCTTGAACCCGCGGGCTCAGGCAATCCCCTCAGCCTCAGCCTCCCAAGGCGCGGGATTACAGACTGAGCCACGGAGCCTGGCTTGCTCGTTTTTTTGTTTGTTTTTGCTTTATTTTTTTTCTCTCTCTCTCTTTCTGTTTTTGATTATGTTTTCATACTTGCTTTGTTTCTGCTATTTTATTGCTTTTTAAAAGACATTCTGTTTGTGTACTGGTATTTTTGAAGGAGAGTACATCAGTAGGGGGTTTTGTCAGTTTCTGTATTTGTATGATAGTGTGTATGTTTTAGTTTTTTTTATCTTTTCTTTTTTGTGTCTATTTTCATTTATTAGTTGGCATGTCTGTCTGTTTTCCCTCTTATTCTTCTATCTCTCCACCTTCCTCTCATCCCCCTCCTTCATTTTTACATTCTTTTTCTTTATCTTACCTCATTCATTTTGCTTTCTGGGGGCAAGCCTATATCTCCAGTATATGGACTGATTGGAAGGCAGTGGGAAGCGGGTTCTGAGGGGCCCACACATCTGTCAGCAGATACTGGGATCTGCAGATAGTTCTGAATCACAGCTCCCCCCTCAATTAAATCTCACAACTGCAAAAATGTACAGCCCCTGCCCCACTGTCCAGCTTCAGAATTGAACAAAGCCAGAGGATAACCATAAGGAAGAATAGGAGATTGAGCAAACAGAAGTAAAAGCTCTCCACCCCATCCCTGAACAACAGAACTAAAGAAAAGGGGGGGAAAAGGAGGGAGGAAAATCAACACAAATGAAGAAAACCAAAAGAAGAATATGAGTCTCACACAGACCCCTGGGAGGTCAGCCACTGAGAATACAGACTTTGGAATGCAAACAATGAAGATTCCCCCTGAATGACTGGTCTCAAACCACAAACCCATATATCAAGACATTAATAAAATAAATAGAATTGAGGCGAGACAAGAGGAAAGAATGAAGGGGCTGGTAACTGAGATAACAGCAATAAAGAATACAGTGAATGAATTAAATAACAAACTGATAAGTATGGAAAGCAGAATTAGCCAAACAGAAGAAAGACTCTCAGAGCTTGAGGACCAAAATAAAGAACTAACCCAAACTTTCAGAAACATAGGACAGAAGTTAAAAAGACAGAGCAAAACCTTCAAGAGATGACTGACTATTTCAAGAGACTGAATCTAAGATTAACTGGACTTCCCAAGGCAGAAAGAGAGACAGAGACCACCGTGGAACAAACATTCCATAAAATTATCCAAAAAAAATTTCCCTCATCTCATCAGTAGTGTGACCATTCAAATACAAGAGATTCAGAGAACTCTGCAAGATGACAAATGAGTAGACTGACTCCTAGACACATAGTTATTCACCTACACAGAGTAAGTATAAAAGAAACAACCCGAAAGACAGCAAGAGAAAAAGGTCAGACTACCTACAGGGGAAGACCAATTAGAACAGCAGCAGACTTATCCACAGAAACACTTCAGGTGAGGAGAGCTTAGAGCCCACTGAGGAGAACTTAGAGCCCAATCTTCAAAGTTCTCAAAGATAAACAATTTCAACCAAGAATTATCTACCAAGCTAAGCTAAGCTTTATCAGATGGAGAATGAAAATCCTTCCCGACACTCAATTCCTAAGAACTTATGCTGCCTCCAGACTAGCTCTACAAGAAATACTTAAGGAAGTTTTAAACACAGAAGAAAGGGAACAAAAGAACAACAATGCCCTTCACAAGAATGCAGGAAAAGATTGAAAGCACACATGAATCAACCCAAAAATCAAAAGAAAGAAAACAAACAGCAACAACAAACTCTATAAGAACCTCATGACAGGGAGAAAATCTCACATTTCAATAATTAGCCTGAATGTGAATGGACTAAATGCACCACTGAAAAGACATAGAATGACAAAATGGATAAAATATCATAAGGCAACAATATATTGTCTCCAAGAGACTCATTTCACCAGAAAGGACGCTCACAGACTCAAAGTAAGAGGATGGGAAACAACATTTCAGGCTAACGGAATACAAAAGAAAGCAGGAGTCACAATCTTAATATCAGACAAAATATCCTTTAAGCTACCAAAAATTTAAAAAGATACAAGGTCACTACATAATTTTAAAAGGTTCAATCCATCAACAAGAAATATCCATCCTAAATATATATGCACCCAACATAGGAGTACCAACTTTCATAAAGCAGACATATGAATGATGGAATATTACACAGCCATAAAGAAGAACAAAATCATGAACTTCACAGCAACTTGGATGGACTTAGAGCCTATAATACTGAGTGATCCTCATAAGCAGACCTTGAATAATTGTCATAATACTATAAGAAAAAGATTGGCAGTAGTGGGAAACTACCAGGAGGGGTTGGGGAAGTGGGATTGTCAGTAGTGGGAATCTTCCTGGGGAAGGGGTGGGGCACACCTCATCAACAAGGATACCTGCATAATGACCATTTGTATACCTAACCCTGAATTGTACCCGACATTATTAAATTAAAAAAAAAAATTTTTTAAGCTTATAAAAAAAGAAACATGTAAATTAAAACAGTTGAAAATATTAATGGGAATATCCTAACATTTTTGCTTCCCTCCTAATATATAACATACATTTTTAATATAATGTCTTCTTTAATTCTTAGACTAATCTTGCCAAATAGATGATTTTATCCAATTGTAAAAATGAAGAAATTGAGGTGAAGAGGAACATCATTGAAGGTCACCAGCTCAAATGCCAGAAAAACCACTCCTGATTGCTGAATTTAAAAGGAAAATTAAAAAGTTAAGTAAATTTCCTAACAGATACATGAAAAAGTGCTCAGCCTCACTAGTCATCAAAGAAATGCAAATTAAAAACCATACTGAGATACCACCTAACTCTAGTCAGGATGGCCATCATCAATAACTCAAAAAACAACAGATGTTGGAGAGGAAGTAGGGGAAAAGGAACTCTTCTACACTGTTGGTGGGAGTGTAAACTAGTACAACCTCTGTGGAAAACAGTTTGGAGATTCCTAAAAGATCTAAAAATTGACCTTCCATACCACTTCAAAATCCCCTTACTGGGAATATATCCAGAGGAACTCAAATCACTCTATGAAAAAGATACCTGGACATGCAGGTTTATTGCATCATTATTCACAATTGCAAAGACATGGAACCAACTGTGTTGTCCATCAAAAGAGGACTAGATTTTTTTAAATGTGGTACATATACACAAAGGAATATTATGCAGCCATAAAGAAGGACAAAATTAAGAACTCCACAGCAACTTGGATGGACTTAGAGACTATAATACTGAGTGATCTATTGCAGAAACAAAGAACTGAGCATCACATGTTCTCACTCACAAGCAGACCTTGAACAATTATTGCAATACTATAAGGAAGGGATTATCAGTAGTGGGAAACTACCAGGGGAGGGTGGGGGGCACACCTCATCAATAAGGGTAACTGTATAATGAACATTTGTATACCTAACCCTGAACTGTACCCCCACATCTTTAAAATTAAAAGTTAAAAACAAAAAAAATTCCCAAAAAGAATGTATGGAGAAACTGAGAGATGGGATATTTTCACCCTTTCATAACCTACTTCAAATAATAATAAGCACTCTAGCCTCTCGATAAATGCTTCTTCTCCTTCTTCTTCTTTTTATCCTCCTCCTTCTACCCTTTCTCCTCTTTCTTCTTATTCTTCATCTTCTTTTTCTTCATTGTCATCTTTTTCTTCTTTACTTAGTGTTATTGGTTTAACAAAATACTGTTTAAAAGGGAATTTATTTTAATTTTTAATAGAGCTCATTTTAATGACATTTGATCAATAAAATGATTGTATATATAACATAATTAAGACATATAAATAATAAACAGTTGTGTGTGCCCATTGAAAGAAATACCGCATATTTTGGTGGGTTGATGGAACAATGGACAAACAATAAATTCGAATTCCTCATTATATAACTTGTACAAAATTATAATTTAAAGAATGATTTTAAAGGAATTGAATGAATTTTAAATCAATTGACCAGAGCTTCATGGAAGCCTAGTTCCATGAGCTTAAACAGTTTAGAATTTATCATTACAGACTTTCGTTTCTCTCTTTCAATATGCAGAATGTTCTGAGCATGGCACATAACGGAGCAAAATTAAAATATTTCATGTTCTTAATTTTTATGCCAGTGTTCTTTGTGTTCCTTCTATAGTTATATAAAATCCAATTACTTAAGTCAATATCAAAATAGGTAGAAATCTCTTCTTAGTGGTTATGAAAATGTAGTAGCCTAATGGATTTATTGAGAGTGCATAGTATTTTGTGCAAGAATGTCTGCTCTATGTCTAGTTCTTCCGCATGAATCACTCTTGTCTTTGTATAGAGGTATTGATATTTAAGTAGAGACTCTGTTCAATTGCATCAATATTGTTCAACTCTCCACACTATTTCTTTCAAATAGCTATTCTTCCATTTGTGCTCCACTCATTCAAATAAATATTCTTAGATACTTTATCATGTGTGCTGTTAGCTCCTTTAGGAATATTTTTCTCAGTATTCATCCTGTCTCTTACTGAGCTTTATAAAATAAATTTGTAGAAATACAATTAACTGAAACTGCCAGGGGAGGGGACACATAACATCAGTAAGGGTCCCTAATCTCAAACCAGGTGAACTGAGGACCAAAGGGAGGCCCGAATTTACCTGTATGATGACCGCTTGTATATCTAATCCTTAATTGTACCCCACATTTAAAAAAATTTAAAAAATACAATTAACTGTCAATAGCACAGATCTCTAAATACTGAATACTATGCTAGAAAAAAAAATCTTTGATAAATTGATATTCAATATGTTCTTGATTTGAAATGCTTATGAGATGTTAATAAGGAAAATAGATACTTTATTACCCAGAAGATTGTGACAGTTCACCATCATCAAGATATATGTTCTTTTTGTATGTCCTAATTTTTACCTTTTGCATAAGGGTACTATGGGAAAATAAAAATAAAGTTTTAAAAGTAGACATGAGTTTACAATACACTACTGACTCCCTGTGTGACAAATGACCTTCCCTGTACCTCAGATAGCATGTATATACATGTATATACCCAACACTTTGTGTTGTTTTGTGGATAATAAAAATATATTGTTTTAACATGTGTAGTGTTAAAAATTAAAGCCTACAAAAGTTTGACTACTGTCTTTGAAGATAACTAAAAGTGAATAGACTAACGATTCCAATTTTCATAATTATATTTTATTTTTGTCTACAATGAAACTTTTTTTTCTGTTGTGATCTTGTTTTCAGCCAGCAATCAAAGCCTAACAACGTAATTTGGTATGAGAGGTGATATATTCTTTGAAATATATTTTATCCTTTTATACACCAAGATGCTTAAAACTGTCATTAAGAAATACCTGCTGCTTCTGGAATGCAACATTCATTTCCTCTGAGGATTGTTTAATCTGCACACAGTTTCCTCTGTCTATCAAAATGTATACAGTAAGCAAGACCTATGTGCTAAAAAATGAGATATACATTGGAAACACAAGAGGAAAATAAGATATAGTTTAGGACCACTTCTGAGGAATAGAAAATGTAAAGTCAGTTTTCTACATTTAATAAATAATTTATATCAAAGGTGCAGTGTTTCCTTGAAAGAACAACAAATCACTTGCTAACATTTTATTAATGATACTCTGTAGGAAACATTATATAGACGATACAATCCTTGTCTAAGGGTTTCTTCCAGGCAAGTTGGAAAAGTAGGATATAGCTCTCAAGCTACAAAGTACTTCTAATACCTTTCTGGCTAGAAGGATTTCAAATAGCAAAACATGAACAAAGCAAACTGCAAATATTATCTCAAATAAAATATTGCCTAAAACAATCAAATAAAATTTCTCATATAAAAATCTGCTCTCAAAAGTATATTACATTTGGTGACAGGCTAAAATTCTGAAATTACTATTTAGAAATGTCCAACATCTTCTGTTTCTTATGTAACATAATCTAAATTTGTTAACAAGGTATCTGTGGCCAAATAACCTTTCTAGATCAAGTTCAAGCTCTTTTCTCCAGACATTCTATACTTCAGAATTCTCATCCCTGCTTGAACAATGCTTTGTACATTTTACCTGTGATGTTACTTTTGTGTGATCTTACTCTGCCATCCTCTAAGTTTTATGATCCTCTAAGTCCTAAGTCAAACTTTGTCTTTTCTGGAAAAAGTCCTTCAATTAGTTTTGTAAGGTTATATCAGCATAATTGTCAAGGTTCTCCACAGAAACAGAGCCAATAGGATCTCCCTCTGCTCCGAGAAGTTTGAGATACATACATACGTACATACATAAATGCATACATACATATGTACATATATATATAGAGAGAGAGAGAGAGAAAGAAAACAAGAGAGAGAGATCCTGTTGGTTCACTTATATATTGAGAGAGAGACTGAATTCTCACTGGAATAATTAAACTTGTCAATAAAATGTCTATGCATATTCATAAAGTCATTTATATTTTTATAAATCTAAAATAACAGTGAGCTACTTACTCGGCAAATATTATTCCACTATTGTACATGAACAGTAGTTTTGATTAGGTTTATATGATAATGACCTGTCAATTGCAATTAGAGAAAACTGATAACATTTTTGTGACAAGCTTCTCAAGTTGGGATCACATTCACTCATGATCCTCATAGATCAAGATATAATAGTAAGAGATAGATTGTCTTTTCACGATATTTCAAATAACCAAGACCAATTGCTAGTTTATAGACTCTGTTTTACTATCTCGTGGGCCTTCTAAGAGCTTTCGTCAATTTGTCTGACTCATTCTGTTTGCTCTACAATTCTTTTGGTGTCTACCAGTAGTGATGGAAACATCATAAACTGCGTTTCTTCTTTCTGAAGCTTTGTAGCCAGTTGTATGTAAGATCTTACATATTAACTGACATTTCAACCAAAGGAAAATAAATTACACTAAATTTAATTTATAAAAAATTTCATAATATCATTTATTATTTTACCATTGCTTATCAGTAATTGGGTTTACTTAGAATCAGAACAAATATCATTAACAGTGTACCTAAGAAAATGTACTTCTCGTATATTTTATTTGGGGAGCATTATTGACTGACAGCTACCATAGCCAGTTTCAGAATCTACCACCAAGTTTGCACCCAGGGCATGCTGTCTTATTTTCTTGGTCAGTAAATCAACTTGGCAGTCCCATGTTGGTGATATGCTTGGCTCCTTTGATGGGTGATTTGCCAAAACTTTCTTAGAATTGCCCTGAAGAAATTTATTCTAACCTGATATTCCTTTCTTCAATCACTGTCACCGTGGTCAGATATATATCACAGTAGAATGACCCTCCCAGACCTCTCCAACTACCTCCCCATTCTCCCTTACTGGTATTTGCACCACTAAATCCCTTTCATGTCTAATTTCACTTGACAGCTGCTTTTCAAAGGACTCCAACTGACACAATAGATCAGTAAGATTTTTTTTAATGAAGCAGTTGCTTACTATTTCTGCTTTCAATAATGAGTTTTATATTATTTTTCTGACTCTTTTTGAAGAACTTCTTTGTGTTCCCCCCCCCCACCCTTTTTTTTTGAGTTGGAGTCTCACTCTGTCGCCCAGACTGGAGTGCAGTGGCACACTCCTGGCCACCACAGTCTCATCCTGCTGGGCTTAGGCGATCCTCCCGCCTCAGCCTTTCAAGTAGCTGGAACTACAGGTGCATGCTACCGTGCCCAGCTAATTTTTTATTTATTGTAGAGAGGAGGTATCGCCAAGTTGCCTGGGTGGGTCTTGAACCTGTGAGCTCAGGCAATTCACTCGCCTCGGCTTCCCATAGTGCTGGTATTACAGGCTGAGCCACCGAGCCCAGCCTGTGTTCCCATTTAATTGTATGTTTTTATTCCATTATTAAATTTACCACATAATGGTAAGTAAAAATTATATTTGTGTGAGCTTCTTGATGGCAGAGAATTTGTGCCTTTGCTCAGCAAAATGCCTATTATATAACAGGAACTCAATACATTTTTTCAATAATGTCTATTTTTTCAATTTTTTAATAAATGTCTAACTAAAACCAAAATTTTCTAAAGCAACTATATGAACAAATGCATTTATGAGAAGAGACAAATCTCCCAATTCATGAAATAAATTATATGTTTAAATTGTCCTCTAAACTTTGTTACAATCCAGCAAAACATCAATAAAGCATATGAAACCAAAGACATTTAAAAAGTTTACCTCATGAAGACTATATTTCAAATAACCAAGACCAATTGCTAGTTTATAGACTCTGTTTTACTATCTCTTGGGCCTTCTAAGAGTTTTCTTCAATTTGTCTGACTCATTCTGTTTGCTCTACAACAGAGAATACAATTCTTTTGGTGTCTACCAGTAGTGATGAAACTCATCATAAATTGTGTTTCTTCTTTCCGAAGTTTTGTAGCCAGTTGTATATAAGATCTTACATAAAATTGACATTTCAACCAAAGGAAAACAAATTACACTAAATTTAATTTAGTGAAGTTATGAATTTCACTCACTAAACGCATCATATTAAAATAAAAAAATTAAATAAGATATCAAATTAAAATAAGAAAATGGAATTCCAGAATTCATGCCAGAGAAGTAAGTTTATTTATAATACTATATCTGTTTAAAATAAACTTGAGTGAAAAGAATCCTAGGAAAATAATGAGAGAAGTTTAGAAAGGTAGTAACAGAAGTGATTCTGAGAATTGGCATAAAAATTAAGATTCAAGAGACATTTCACAATTAGGAAAGGTCCAAGGCCAAGTTCAGCTTGTTCACAGTAAGTCATATACCTCCAGAAGGACTATGATGGTGAGTCCCAGTGATGTCAATGGTCAACAACCACAGATACTGGACAGGCTGAATATTAAAAGTTTCCTAAAGTGCAGAAATAATCATGAAAGAATGGAGACTATTCAGTAAGTTGATCCAAAAAAGCGAGAGCTAAAGGCTGGTTGGTAGCAAGTTGATTGGAAACCCCTGGATGAAAAGGAAGTTGGCTTGTAGAAGTTGGATCCACAGCCCAGAGACTGGAAGTCAGCATTTCCATAACCGAAGGATTCAAGGCCAGTGTTGTGATATCCAAGGGATCCAGTGTAGTTTGTCTGACAGGGATTGCAGAAGATGGAATTGTTTGGGCGATAGCAGGACGTCTGGTAGGATCTGGCTCTGGCACAGGACGTCTGGCAGCTGGTGGGCTCACCGTAGGTTTCCTGGCAGCCACTGTAGAGAGAGGAACCAAGCTGGCAGGTGTTTGAAGAATAAATTGCATTGTTGGGGTAAAAAGAATTATAGGTGGAAACTGGGTACCCCAAGTAACCTCCAAAAGAGCGGGAGGAGAAGTTTCCAGAGTGGCAGTTGTAAGACATGTTGTCAGGAGTTCTGAGTTCAGCTGAGTTGCAGCGAAAAATTTGTGACTGTGAATGCAATCATCTGTACTGGATACTTATATACCTTGGCAAAGGGTGTAGTAGCATGTGCCCATTTTAATGAGAATACTTAATTAGGCTCCAGTCAAAATGAAATACATTAACCTTCAAAGACCTTTTTAATGAATGCAGACTTTTAAATGAAATAATTTCATTAGTTTTTTCAAAGCAATTGTTCATAAAACAAAAATGCCATTTCTCATTCATCTTGCTTGGGTAGAATGAAAACCACCATAATTGTACCTATAAGACTGATGCCTTATTCATCTTGTCCTTCAAGATATTGGATCAAATGAGTTACACAGTGAGAATTCTGTTGTGTTTAAAGATCTAAAAAATAGCTTTGTAGTCTGTAAGGGACATTCATATTGCTCCAAACTTAGAAACACATTTGAGAACAGAAAAAAAAAATTCTCAATATCTATTTATTCTCCCAAATTGTGTGAATCTTAGAGAAGAAGTGATCCAATAACAACCCTTCATTGGTAGAAATGCTAAATGAGTGCCTAACACATCGGGGTTCATATTTTATATAGCATAAGTAGCCAAGTAACTCATATGTATGAGTATTAAAGAATGAAGGGTCCAATATTTGCAGAAGTGCTTTGAAGTTTACATTGTAAAAATACTTAAGTCAAGAAATCCCTTGCTCAGAAGTTAACTTGCTTCTTGATCGACATCAGCAATAAGTTTGGTTATTAAAAAAACTTACATTCCCACAAGGTAATTTTTTGGTGGTATTGATGCTATTGAGAACAAAATAATAAGCACCATTTAAAAATATGGGACTTTATTCCTTTATTTCCTTTCCTCTCAGATAATGAGACTTTTACTACACACAGAAAATAAAGTAGCCGGGCTCGGTGGCTCAGCCTGTAATCCCAGTGCTTTGGGAGGCCGAGGTGAGTGGATTGCCTGAGCCCGCAGGTTCGAGACCCGCCTGGGCAACTCGGCGAGACCTCATCTCTACAATAAAAATCAAAAATTAGCTGGGCGTGGTAGTGCGCGCCTGTAGTTCCAGCTACTTGGAAGGCTGAGGCGGAAGGATCCCCGGAGCCCAGCAGGTCGAGGCTGCAGTGGCCACTCCTGGCCATTGCACTCCAGTCTGGGTGACAGAGTGAGACTCCAACTCAAAAAAAAAAAAAAAAAAAGAAAAAGAAAAAGGAAAGAAAGTAAATAAGGAAAGTGTCTATTCCATGCAGACTTCACAGACATTAAAGATTTGAAGAATCCAGGGTTACAAATGGCCTTTACAAATTGAAATATGGGAATGGGAAGAGTAGCAAAATTACAGATCAAGTGAAATAGAGAATGAATGCCTTTGGGACCTCTGATGTGGTGTACATATCAAATGGCATATATATTCTAGTATCATGTGGATTTTTCTGGACTCTTCCATGAAGTTTACCATAATAAACTGTAAATAGAGAAACTGTTTAACCTGTGGCAATTGGCAAACCTCTATCAACCTTCAAAACTGATATATTGTACAATAGAAATGAGCTGAGACTCATTCTATGAAGAATAAGAATTACTAGGTGGAAGTTCTGGGGGACAATTCAGCTAAAAATTTAAAATGAACTACTTTTGCATCTTGAATGCAATGGGAATATCTAATCAGGATGTAAATGGGATTCTAGTCTAACAGAAGGCTGGATATAATTGTCCAACCCCCTTTTAAATTGTAGACTTCATGAGTCTAAAATTTTGAATATTGAAATTGATCTCCAATCAAGTCTCATTTATTAGGTAGCACAGTTTGTGCTCTGTTTCTAAAATAAACAATTCTTACTTATTAGGCTTCTTAATAATGAATAGAAAAACCCATCCTAGTAAAAACCCAAATCTTTCTGTTGTATTTGTCAATAAAATATTGAACATCAAAATATCCACATAAATGTTTAACTCACCTAAATTGGATTTGCTTGCTTGTCTCAATGTCATCTGTTTTTATGTAAGCTATTTCTGAGGAAAAATATTCTATGAGATCAGATATGAAGTAATATTGAACATTCTTTTCTCAAAAGAAAAAGAAAAAGAATGATTTTGAATCCCAACACTTTTTGTTCAGAAGTGGAAGGGAAATGCTTTTCTATAAAATGAACAAATCAAACAGAAGCCACAGCAAGATAAACCTTCTCAATTTCTCCTCTTCCTCAAGATATCAGTCTTCATTATACCATTACACAGAGATGGTTTACAAGTCATAGGACAAGAAAAAAATATGACCATTATTCTAGAAATGTTGTAATACTTGTCAGAAACACCTGAAAACAATTTATGTCAAAGTGATGTGTGTTGCTTTCTGAAGCAAAGGAAGAATCTTCTTAAGACAGCTTTTTTTGACCCACTACTTCAAGGCAATTACTTTATGAACTTTCTTTAAACAAGAGCATTTTCTAGATTCTTGGGATTCCTTTTAGTGGGAAAGGACTCTGATTACAGCTAGAAATACATTGGGCACTTTTGCCACATTTTGTTTTTATTTTTTAATGCTTTTTCAGCATCTTACGTGAATAATTTCTAACATTCCAAAATAGCATAAAATAATTTATAATATTTAACTCACCCTACAGTAAACACACACACACAAAAAGAAAGACAAGCTAAGATTAGCTCTTAATTGTCTACATGCAGTTTTAAGCAGAAGCACAGAAAATAAGGGAATCTCTCAGTTAATATTTCATTAAAGCCATTCGAGTTGCGATCCAATTTTTAAAAACCGATCTATTTTGCAAATCACCATTGCTGCTTTCTGATGACACTATTCATTAGGTTAGCTTGCCACTTTGTGGTGACAATCATGTGTGTTTTGTCTAAAAGAAATGACTATTAATAGTTTGGTTAACTGGCAGCTATGCTAGCCAGAGAGCAACCATTTTGAGACAGATTGTGAAAGGAGTATCAATTATTTTTAATTAAGCCTGCTTCCCTCAGACCAAACAGTACCTCTAAAGCAGTTCTCTGAGTGATCTGCAGGGTGACCTTTGGTAAGGGAAGATGATTCATAGCTTTGAAGATTCAACACTATTACCTGAATTCCAAGGCACAAACATGACCGCACTTTCCAGTTGTAAAACCACAAAAACTACATATGTCTGACTATGATGATCTTTTCTACTCATTTTCAAGCAGCAGGTAACCTGTTTTATGTGCCACGTGAAAGACAAACCCAATGATAAGGATATATAAATGCTCCAGTCCAAGAATTGACATTCAGACTCAGAATTTGCTACTGTAAGTCAAATCTCCCAATCAACATGCCCTACAACTGCTGCTCTGGAAACGTCTCCTCCCGCTCCCTTGGGGGCTACCTGCACTACCAGGGCTCCTCCTGTGGCTCTTCTTACCCCCAGCAACCCGGTCTACAGCAGTAACCTCTGCTCTCCCAGCACTTACCAGCTGGGCTCCTCTCTCTACAGTGGCAGTCAGGAGACATGCTGTGAGCCCGCCAGCTGCCAGACGTCCTGTGCGGTGTCCAGCCCCTGTCAAACGTCCTGCTACCGCCCCAAGACTTCCATGCTGTGCTGTCCCTGCCAGACGACTTACTCGGTATCTCTGGGTTTTGGGTCCAGGGGCTTTCAATCTTTTGGTTGTGGCTTCCCATCCCTGGGCTTTGGATCCAGAGGTTTCCAATTGAATCCCATTGAATTGTGGTCCCAACTCTTTCTCATTCCAAAGTTGTACATACAACTTTTACCACCCAACCTACTTCTCTTCTAGAAGCTACCAGTCTGCTGTTTACCAACCAGCCTGTGGGTCTGGCTTCTACTGATTATATGTTTGAGGAACCAGACATTTAAACACAGTGCCTGCTCTATCAAGATTCATACTATCTATTGAGCTCCTATTCTATCATTAGCCTGCAAATTTGACTTCCACTGTTACTCATAGTGGATTAGGAGGAATTCAAATTCCAGTAACTGAAAAACGTATTAATTGGAGAAAGATGCCCAAACTATTTTCTTATAATTAAACAGGCATGCAATACTGTGCTTTTTTTCTCAATGTATCTCCTACTTATTTACCCCAGTGCAATTGTTTTAAATTTTACAAAGTGTGAGATGTTGTAAGTTTAAATAAAAATATGCTACTTGATATCTACATAACCGTTTTAATATTTTTTGCTTACTTTTCGTCTTCAAACTACTTCTAAAAGTCTGACTAAGTTTTTCTGTATCTTGTACTTATTTAAGACTTTTAACTTTATTTTACTTTTGTTTTATTTTATTTCAGAGCTGTAGGGTACAAGTGAGGCTTTACTACATAAGTAGGCTGCTTACAGTAAAGTTTGGGCTTTTAGCTAGCCCTCTCTCCACCTGAGAGTGAACCAGGTGCCCAGTATGTTGCTGTGTGTCCTCCTTCTTTCTCCTGGCTTCCTCCCTCCCCTGACAGTGTTCAATGTCTGCTGTTCCCACCCTTGGGCTCGTGTGACCAGTAATCAGGGCCTGCTTATGAGTGAGAACATACAGTATCCAGTTCTTTGTAAAACTTTTGATTTAAAGAGTAAACTTGTTCACATTCCTTTTTGATTTAGAAGAATTTTTTTCATCTTTCATGTTCACTTCATCCATTAATATCTTCACATTACTGAACAGAGAGTATACATTTTTAAGACTACAAACAAACAAATAATAACTGTGACATTTTGTTCAGGAGGAAGCTGGAAACCTCAACGTTTTTATGTAAGATAATTACAATGAATATTAAATTGACTATGGCACATAATTTTGGAAAGTTTACTCATAAAATATGTTCTAAAATATATGAGAATTTGGATTGAGGATAATCAGAAAGAAGTGAGATGTTAACAAATGAGTTAAATTTGGTGAGGGCTTCAGTTCTTCCAGCCTACAGCCAGGCAAGAAATCAAGTCTTTAAGTGACATTTCTAACATATTCCAACATATATTAGCAAGTAAAACCAATATTTTTATATGATTAATACTATAAATTTGAAAAAGCCCCAGTTTTTGGTTTTGGAGTTGAGTTGTTTGGTTGATAGCACTTATCTGGAAAAAAAAAAAAAAGCAAAAAAACCAAACTCAAATATCCTGGTTACAGGATTCCATCCAGGCAGTTAATAATGCATTAATCAGCAGTTACACTCCACATGTTTTATTATTTAAGTCAATAACAACAATTTTAAAGGTACAGATGACCCAAATACTTACTCACAGTGCAACCACATGTCTTGGTTTATTTCATGTTGTCTTAGTATCCAGTTTCATTCGGCAATTGTCCCAGTTGTTTTACTTTTTACTAATAATCGGTAATAGTTTTATTAATGTAGCAATTGTTGGTTTTGGAGATCTCCACTTTATTTTTGCCATTAGTTCTTCCAGTGGAGAAGAAATTGCATGTACAGTGAACAGTGTCTTTAATAAGTTGTTAAATCTGAAAGAAGACAAGGTATCCCTCTTTTTTCTCATATTTTCTGAACAAAATAGAACTTTTTTCTTTCAAAGAAAGCATGCAGAGTGATCTCTTAAGAAACAAATCATCCTCAAATACAAGCGATAGGACAACCTGCAGATTCGAACCTTGTTGAAAGGTCATTTGCTGTTCTAACCTAGCTGGCAGTGCTATATCGCCCATTCCAGTTTGCAAGACCTGGCAATATCCATCACACCAACAGTAGGTGGCGTGACTGGGAAATTTGAGAACCACTGGTTCTCAAATTGAAGCTGCCACATAGGGAATAAAGAAAAGTGGGCAACTGCCAGGGGAGCTGGGGGGGGGGGCGCACCTCATCAACAGGGTACCCGCATAATGAACATTTGTATACCTGACCCTGAATTGTACTCCACGTATTTAAAATAAAAAAAAGAAAAAGTGATTTGCCATGTAGTGTATTGTTTATTTATAACAATTCCTTTTTTTGTTTGGTAACATCTTTCTTCTTTTAATTTTGGGAAATCAAAACAAAAAAAAAGCTTATTTAAAAAAACGCCATTGGCAGTAGTAGGAAACTTCCGGAGGGAGAGGGATGCAGGATTGGCAGTAGTGGAAATCTGATGGAGGGGGAGGCACACCTCATCAACAAGGGTACCTGCATAATTAACATTTGTATACCTAACCCTGAATTGTACCCCACATCTTTAAAATAAAAAATTTAAAAGGAAAAAAAGTAAAAAATAAAAGTTAATTTTTAATGAAAAAGAAAAGCTGAGCTCTAAATTTCTATTGCTAAAACAAGTTATGAATATATAAGTTGCACAACAATCTGATGACATTTGCTATCCAGCATGAGGATAGGCAATATTGTCAAGCACATGGAAAGTAAAGGATATAATTTTACTGAAGACACATCAGTCTCTACTTCAAATATAGCACAATTTTAAAAATTTCTTCCAAAGATGATTCTTATCATCAGCAGTTGCAAAAGTTATGTCAATACATTACTCTAATGCATACATTTTCATTTAGGTCAAATTACTGTTTTAAATCCTTTTCACTCATGTTAAATTCCATGTTTACCTGTACATATAACTAAAAGAATGAAAGCAATAACGGATGATATGCTCCTCTATTAACAGAAGAAAAACACCACTAAGGATTAAATGGACTCAGTTTTATGCCAGTATTGCAAATGCTTTAGAAAGAAAATGAGTTAATTCCAATAATGGTTTGATTTTTTTCATCTGGTTCAAAAAAATCCAAGTAAAGCTATGAAAAGTTCTGTTTCATAATGCTATGTAAAGTTATTTTGAAAGTTTGACGTTGAAGATAAAATTATTTGTTGTTTCAGTAATAATTAAAAAATGCACATTTTATTAAAAAGTACACATATTTATAAAGAACATCATGCTGAAGACAGCAGAAATATGAAGAAGATATACATTTTCTATGAAAAAGAAGTACATTTTTAGTTGTGGTTAATACATAACTCACTTGTGTATCCAAAGAAGCTGCAATATTCTACAAATAAAAGTGAAAGCTATAATTTGAAAATTTAAAAAACCTTTTATATTTACTTTATGTTGGTAATCAATGGTTTTTCTTATTTGCCAATCACAACTTTCGCCTTCATCTGTTGTATTATCTTTGAGACTTTGTTTTGTTGATTTTTAAATATTTGTGTAATTTATACAGCAAGACTTATCCAAGGAATTTTCTTATGTCTTTTACTTGAGCCATATATTTTCCATACTAGATTCACATTCTTTTTTTCTACATTCTATGCTAACTTCCACACCCTGTAATACTACTATATTTGATACATTTTTCACAAATTCATTCTGACTTGATCCACCCTCCTTCAATCTGACTCATCAAAATGGGAATCTAGTTTACACTATTAGTGCAATGTCACAAAAGTTTGGTAATTCACTATTCTTGTTCATATTGTTCAGTATTATTGAAGGAAGCATTTGATATCTGTCATCTTGAATTCTAAATCTAAATAAGCTAAGTGAAGTTAATAATAATAATTAGTAATATAATTATATCATAACACTCAGAATTTATCACAATTTCTTCCTGAGATGTCACCAAATATTATTAGTAGTAAAAGAATATACTAAATATTATTTATTTCAATAGTTAATAAAAATGTTTTAAAAATAAATGAGTTTACCTTCTTTGGATCTCTTCCTATAAACACTAAATTTTTAAATTTTTATTTTTTATTACGGTTTCTATCCATAATGCTAATTAAATAAATACCATAATAGATTAAGTCTATTCGGTCAAAGCAATTTCTGTAGTATCAGAGATACTAAGAACTCCTTGGATAAACTAGGAGTTGCATATTTTTAAAAAAAGAAAACGAAAAGTCAAGAGAGAGTAACAACGTGGGATTCTTGCAAAAGATCAGATTCTTCTAGGTTTTTGATCTATAATCGTTGGCAAGTATTAAGTCCTTTCTGAATCTTAATTCCCTCAAGTTTGAAAGGTCTATCATAAGTAATGTTTGTCTTTCTCATAGAAATGTTTGACTATTAAGTGAAAATGGTGTATCTGATATCCCCTTGTGTCCTTCCATAAAATATGTTTCAGGTATGACTCTAGGCATAGCAATGGTTAAAAAAATAGAGAGAGAGAGACTGCAGTCCCCTTTGCATGAATTGCATGTTCCCTCAAGCATATGCAATACTTCTTTTACTGTGTCTAGTCTTCTGCAAGGTCACAACTAGAAAAACGAAGGGAGTCTGCTGTGACTTCTTTTTGAATGGTTATGAGGTTCCAGAAAATGACACATCTTGGACATTGTTCAACCAATAGGAGATAGAAACTGCTGAATGAACATTTTTCTTTGTTGATCTGATCCTAAGGTGGACAATTTTGTGAGTCATTCTGCATGCTCCAAAGAAGCCCCTGCAGGATTGAGGCCAAGTTGCCTGTATGAAGTCAACTCAGAGGTGTCTCCTTTTGTAAGATTTTCCTCTTTGACTCTTTTGCTCCCCCTGGTCTTTTATACTTGTCCTGGGATCTGGTGCCGGATAAACTGCCTGCCTCCCAGTCTCTGACTTTAACTGCTTTGAGGGAGAGAGAACTAATTCAGACTAAGACTAATGAAGGTAAATGTTTATTCGACATACTCAGGTGTGTTGCTCTTAGCTTGATTGAGCTCTTAGTTTGATTGAGGTTGAGTCTTGGAGAAGCATTAGGAGTTTACTCACATCTCCTGAACCCAATCACTCCCATTTTAGGTCGCTGAAATTCTCCTTACACATTCTTAGAGGTGAGGTTCAAGAATACCCAACCAGTGGGAGGCAGGGATCCTGGCACTATGACAACGGACAAAAAGCAAAGTTGTTTGTCCTATAAATTGTTTAAAGCTTATTTTTTTCTTGGCTGAAAATCCACACTCACACAACAGACTTTTGGATGAGATTTATAGCTCATCTTATATGTCATATCCTTTTCTTGTCTGCATTTTTAGTTTATGTGTCAATTTTATTGTTTTCTTTTATTAGTAGAAATGCATGTTTTTCATTTTTTGTCAATTCTCACTGCTCTTGAACAAGTCTGCAAATGCAGACTTTGATCTCCCAGTAATCGATTACTCCCAATAGAAACATACCCAACGTCAACAGAAATTTTCTCAAATCTATCAAATTAAATGTGCTCAAATCAAGTTACAAAGTCGCACTGATTTTACTTAAATCTCCCAAGTTCATGAATACAATAACTATAAGCTAAATAACAATAACAACAACAACAACAACAACATATTTTGGTGCCAGATTACATAAATTTATTAGATTAAAAAATTAAAAATTTCATTTTCAATAGTTCTTGGACAAAAAGCAAACAGCATATACTCTATTAATAGTACAGATATTATGCCTTAATTTTAGATTATTCATTAATTTCAGAATCTGTCAGAGGTTAGTGATGCAGAAGATGGTGACAAAAGAATAAAAGGATAGTGATAGATGGTAAGAATTAAAACAATGACTTCATTGATTACAGACTTTGACCCCAATGCTCAAAAATCTAGACACTTAGCAAGTGAATCAGTAGAAACGAGATCCATATCTTGGTCTATAACAAGAGGGCAGGAAGCTCCTACAAGCCGAGTAGGTTGGGCGGCAGAATCCAGATCCATAGCCTAGGGATGGGAAGCCACAGCCCCCATAACCCAGGGGTCTGAAGCCACTGGGTTCACAGCCCAGCGGGTAGCAGCTCCTCCATCCATATCCCAGAGAGCGGCAACTGCTGGAACCAAAGCCCAGAGACCCAGAGTAAGTTGTTTGGCAGGGACTGCACAGCATGGAGGTCCTGGGGCGGTAGCAGGACGTCTGGCAGCTGCTGGGCTCACAGCAGGTCTCCTGGCAGCCATTGTAGAGAGAGGATCCCAGCTGGCAGGTGCTGGGAGAGCAGAGGTTGCTGCTGTAGACCAGGTTGCTGGGGTAGGAAGAGCCACGGGAGGTGCCTGGGTAGTGCAGGTAGCCCCCGAGGGAGCGGGAAGAGAAGTTTCCAGAGCAGGAGTTGTAGGACATGGTGATGGTCGGTGTGAGTTCAGTTGAGTGAACCGAGAAGTTTCTGAGTTGTAATATCACCTTCTGAAAGGGGCATTTATATACTCTCAGCAATAGGTGTGGTGCCCTATTGCTGAGAGTCATCCTTTACATAGTTGTGCTCCCTCATTTACCTGTGTGTAACTCAGCAATCTTGTCTGTAATTGCATTTGAATAGTTTCCACATATTGTCTTTATGGGTGCTATAATGTTGGTGTTACAATTCAAAGCCAATGAACTACTCCTTTTTCAGAAATGCTGTGACTGTTTTGCATTAACATGTATCCTGTCATGGCAGGGGAAGCCCTTTCTTTTCCTCTGGTATGTGCCACCTGCCTTTGTTTCCTGTGAATACATGTGGCTTTGCTGATGGATGCTGTCCTCCTAAGACTAAGGAATGAGATTACATTACTTTTCTTTGGCATTACGGATGAATCTCCACCTGGATGGGAGACTTCATGAACATGATCTACTTTGCCACCATTTCTTCCCATTGTTCGAAATTACTTTGAGGTGATTTGTTATGACAGTAATAGAAAAATAATACACCAAGTACTGCAATTACAGTGTGTCTCACATCCAGTAAAGAGAAACCAAAAACAGACTAAGAGACTAATGACTATACATAGAAGGAGATCTTGTCATGTACTTAAAGACAAGGTAATAAAAAAGGACTCAATTGGAATAGATTCACAGGAAAGATCCATCTGAGCTCGGCTCTATGCAGCCAAAACTCCAAATGCATACCTGATGGGAGAAGGAAATAGCTCAAAAAGGAACAAAGAGAAGGCTCAGGAATTTCGGATCTCTTTCTGTTACACTCTTAAAGTATGTTGCAATACAATTCACAATTGCAAAGATGTGGAATCATCAATCTAAGTGTGTGTCAACTGATCAATGTATAATAAAAATGTGGTGTGTGTGTGTGTGTGTGTGTGTGTGTATGTGTGTGGTGCCACAAATGTATACACATTTTAAGAAAGAAAAAAACTGTATTTAAAATTGTAATACTCAATAAGATGAATACAAGTTTGATTTCTGCAATTACAAGAGGTGCTCAAAGTGGTTACCATCAGCATCCAGACACATCTGATTGCAGAGAACAACTCTTAAAATGTGTATACATGTTTTGGCACCCCCGGTATATAGATAGATTATATAGATAGATAGATAGATAGATAGATAGATAGATAGATGATAGATACAGATACTGGAGATATATATATACACACACAATCCTTTGCAGGGATCTTTGCCGAGAAAGCACACCTGAATCCAGTCATGAAGCATCAGGCAAACCTCAATTGAGGGACATTCTATAAAATAAATATATATGTATATTATTAGTATATACTATTAGTATACTATGTATATACTATTAGTACACTATGTGTATACTATTAGTATACTATGTATATACTATTACATATACTATTGGTATATATGTGTATATATATAATCTATCTATATATACATATATGTATATACACTATTCAACCATGAAAAGGAATGAAATAATGTCTTTTGTGGTAACTTGAATGAAATTGGAGACCATCATCCTAATTGGAGTAATAATAGGAATGAAAAAGCAAACATTGCCAGTTCCCACTTATAAGTGTGAGCTAAACTAAGGAACTTCAAAGGCACATGGAACAGCATAATTGACAATGAAGATTCAGAAAGGGGCGTGTGGTGAGGTAGGGATGAAAAATCACCTATCAGTACAATGTGAACTGGTGGGAGGGAGGGTACACTTATAACCCAGACTACTTCACCCCACTATACAATGCATCTATGTAACCAAAAATCATTTGTACCCCATAAAGTCATTGAAATAAAAATCTGAAATCTCAAAGAAATATATGTAACAATAAAAATGAGTGAAATCTCTAAAAATCACACAAGCAATGTCACAGTTTTCTTGTTTAATCTACAGATTTTATTCCTATCTTGTTAATAGTTCTTTATATGTTCTTTATAGTTGTTGTTATTGTTAATGTTTTCTTCTGATGCAGGGTCCAGGCTGCACTTAGAACTTCCTGTCTCTTTGGTTTCCTTTAATCTAGGACAGTCCATAAGTCTTTCTTTTTTATGTATGAACTTGATATTTTTTGATGACATAGGACATTTATTTTACAGGATGTCCCTCAATTGGGGTTTGCCTGATACTTCATGACTGGATTCAGGTGTACATTCTTGGCAAAGATCCCTGCAAAGCAATGTTGTGCCCGTATCATACATCCCAACAGAAGGCACATGATATCGTTTTTGTCCTATTACTGATGGAGGTATATTTCATCTTTAGGAAGTAGAACTGCCAGTTTTCTCTACTGTTGTGACTACTTTTCTCATTCTAACTAATCAGTATCTTTGCTTAGAGATATTTTAGAGAGTATGTAAATACATTATTTCCCATCAAATTCTCATCATTAAAACCATGGTTTTACCATCCATTGATGATTCTTGCCCAAAATGTTGGTGTTATTATGGTGGTTGCCAAATTGTTTCTTTTCTAATTCCATTATTTGTTCTATGTTTACTAGTTAGAATTCTACTGTAAAGAAGAGCTTTTCCTTCTCTCCCACTTATTTATAAATTTATGTGAATATAAACTCATTCCTATTTTGTCTATGATTTACTATCCATTACAATTATTATTTCTTTTGATGTACAAATTGACCCAAATCTGGCCAGTGAGATCTCCTTCCAACTAGCTCCTATTGTTTCTAACATGCGCATATCATTCTTTGAGCACTTACTCAAAGTACATCTAGTACTTCCTCCATCCCAACCCTGAAATTAGCATGCCAGAGTTTTAAGGTACTATCGTTGTTCCTATATTATAGAAGAGAAACAGAAACTCAAGAAATTGGATATGTGGTTAAAGATATCAGAATAATGAAGGCAATTCAATAATATTTTGGTTTCAGACAAAACTGTCAGGAAAACACCATTAAAATAATAACTGGGATGTTGTGGTGATGTGGGGAACCACCTTAACTCCCATTTGGGATTAGGAACCACTGCTTACCCACCCTGATGGACCCACTAGCTTGAGAACTCTTGTTAACTTCATCCTTGACAAATCAACAGAGGAAAGATAGAAGTTGGCATTGGCAGACTGCTGCGGCATCTGCTAGAAAACCAAATCAACTCTACATTAGGTGTTGACTTGTCAAACACTTAGTGGAAACTTGATTGCACCTAAGTTTGAAAGTCTTCAATTTTGAGATTTATCAGAAACACATTTTCTGTGTTTTATTTAAATAAATATTCATTAGCATTGGTGAAAAAAACAAACTGTTGTTTGTCTCATCCCAATGTCTTTATAATAAAAACGTTTCAAAATTAGCATATTTTATGAATTTTGATATACTGCCCTTTTATCATCTACATTTACAGTTATCTGAGGTTTCTACCCCCTTAGGCTGTCTCTAGTTTTTCACAATGCAAGCTTTCAGAGACTTTTTGACACTTGTAAAACCAAGTGCTATCCTATATTTTCCTGCAAAATGTGAAGTCTCTTTCCTTGTTCTCTTTTCCTCTGCAGAATATATAGATGTTTCTCTCTTATTCTCTCTCATTTTCTTTCCTGTAGTTTCTGTGCTTACATTTAATTTTATCTCTTGCTTTTATTTTTTGATTTGTTATATTTATTAATTCATTTGTTTGCCTCTGATAGATTTGTCACATTCTTAGAGTATAGCCAGCCATTTCTAAGCTCTTTCACAAAATATTTTACATTGCAATACAACTAAATTACATTCAGGACCAAAAGAAGTATACCGTCATGGTGGATGGTAATATTTTTGTATTTTATTTTCTACTAAAAATAATAAACTTACACCAATAATGTTAAAAATGGAATATTCTCAATTAAAATATATAGCAATATTCAAAAGTAATTTAGTGTAGACATCCTAGAAGAAAGAGGAATGAAGAAAGAAGTAAATACAACCAATTCAAATAGCTATTCAGTGAGTTATTTATTTTCTGCTCTTCAATGGCAAAATTTATTTCTCTCCTTACTCTGAGGCTCAGAAAGGAGATTTGGACATTATTCTTTCCCCATTTTTTTTTTGTTTCAGACCAAACTCTTTAAAATAATCTTAAAGACAAAACTTAAGAGTTAAGTGGGGAGCATAAATTTTTCAGGTGAACTGCAAGATTTAGTGAATTTGTCTTCAGTTACTCCAGCTTACTTATTCAAGAATCCTTCTCTGAACCACTTAATGTAGAAAGAGGTATTCTTCTCTTTGTTTCTAAATCTTTAAAACTTCATCAATAGTGACTTGATATACATTTAAGAAAAACTTGTAAACTCCTAAGCTTTGGACTAAATTAACTGTAGAGTTTATATTGATCGTCCTATATAATAAAGACTCCAATTGTTGACTTTTTAAATTTAACAATTAAAAATTAGGATGTTTCACATAAAATTTGTGAAGGGGCAGTGCATCCAGAGACTTTAGATCCTTTGACTACAGATCTACATCCCTGGTATGGATAAAATGTTTTTCGATATTTGGAATGTTTCCAATAGACTCTCATCCATAGTTGATAGTTACAATTTTTGACACTCAGCTACCTGACTTCTTGAAATTATCAGTCAACTTGTCACTAGCATGATAGGATCTTGCTTTAATTATGTAGGTTAGAACTTTAATGAGCAAATACCCAAACTTTTTATATATTCCTTGTATTCACTAAGTATTACTAATTATTAACCAAAACGTTGTTCTAAGTTATGATCCAAAATAAGAGGACTTTTGAATTCTGTGATCTCAAAAAAACACATGCATGGCCAAGGGATATCATGGCTATTTTCTTTAAATATGCCACACATAATATTTAGGAATGTTTCTCCCTGTAACATATTCTTAATGTTTTTCTCTTGGGGTCTTTTCATAAAGGTGAAGAAACATTGAAAGTTTCTCAATGAATAAATTTATGAGGCACCCAAGTATTTTTTAAAAAAATAAATTGTCCATGAACAATGTTTGTAGACTGATTTTAATACAAGTAGTTTATTTGGATGGTGATTCCAGCAAAAAACCTACAGGGAGTAAGAAAAATGTGACAGAAACTAGAAGGAAGGCAATACAAAGAGCATTGCTAAGCCAGAAATCACTGTGGGAAACTAAGGCTCAATTCTAGTGGAACATTCCCATACAGGAACTCATCACGATCTTGTAAAGTGAAAAGGTATTTGGGCAAAGTTTTATGGATGCTCTCAGTAATCAGTCTTCAGGTTCACAAATGATTACCCAGTACGATATAGGCAGAATGTTGACCACTGCCGTTGAGGGTGGGGTAGCACTGTGAACAAATAGGTACAATATAGGTGGAAAGAAACAAGATAACATCTGAACGGATAAAATGGAATGACAAAAGTAGAAAAGTATGAAAACCTATGATGAGTTAAGACCACCTTATGACACAGGATAAAGCAGGTGTATGTGGCATAAAAATGGCAGACAGGGTTAGAAAGATAAACTGGATACTCACAAATGTGGCATTTGAACTTCCTGAATTTTGGTAGGCGTCATCTACTACCACTTACAATACAGAACAGGCTTTGAAATGATCATCCTCATTTTAGCTCCTTACTTATTTGAATGAATTCCATATATTTTGAAAATAATTATTTCACAATTACATAGAATTGGTAATTTTATACTGCTTAAAATGTTGAACCTTTCCTCTCAATAAGAATAAAAAAGCTAGAGAAGCTTATTTTCTGTGCTTTTAACAGTTTGAGTTAGTGCCATATTTTGGTCCTCAAGCTCAGATTCCTTCTTCTGTTTGGTTAATTCTGTTTTCCATGATTGTCAGTTTGTTATTTATTTCATTTACCATATTCTTTATTGTTGTCATCTCAGTTATCATCTCCTTCCTTCTTTCCTCTTGTCTCTCCTCATTTCTATTAATTCACTCTATTAATATCTATTAATACCTTGATTTGTGGTTTGAGACCAGTTGATTTGGGGGTCTTCATTGTTTGAGCTCCAAGGTCTGTATTCTCAGGTGCTGTCTTCCCAGGGATCTGGATAGGACCTGTGTTCTTTTGCTTCTTTTTCAGTTATGATGGTTTTCCTCCCCACCCCCCCTTCTTTAATTCCTTTCCTCAGTAATAGGGGGGATAGTTTTTATTTCTGTTTGCTCAATTCCCTATTCTTCCTTATGTGGATCCTCAGGATTTGTTCAGTTTTGAAGCTGTACTGGTCATGAGGGGCTGTGCTTTTTGCAGTTTTGAGGTTTTCCAACTGTATATCTGACAAAGGTCTAGCATCCAAGATCTACAAGGAAATCAAATGTGCCAAAAACAAAAAAACATTCAGCCCGATTAAAAAGTGAGCAAAAGATATGAATAGGGACTTCTCAAAAGAAGACATACAAGCAGCCAACAGATACATGGAAAAATGCTCAGCCTCACTAGTGACCAAAGAAATGCAAATTAAAACCGCACTGAGATACCACCCAACTCCAATCAGAATGACTATGATCAATAACTCAAAAAACAACAGATGCTGGAGAGGATGCAGGGAAAAGGGAGCACTTCCACACAAAACTAGTACCACCTCTGTGGAAAACAGTGTGGCGATTCCTAAAAGATCTAAAAATCAACCTTCCTTATGACCCAGCAATCCCCCTTCTGGGAACATACCTGGAGGAACTCAGATCACTCTATGAAAAGGATACCTGCACACACATGCTCATTGCAGCATTATTCACAATAACAAAAACATTGAACCAACTGTGCTGCCCATCGAAAGTGGACTGGATTAAAAAAATGTGGCGCATATACACCATGGAATATATTATGCAGCCATAAAGAAAGACAAAATTATGAAAATTATGAACTTTGCAGCAACTTGGATGGACTTAGAGTCTATAATACTCAGTGATCTATCACAAAAACAAAAAACTGAGTACCACATGTTCTCACTCATAAGCGGACCCTGAACAATCATTATAATACTATAAGAAATGGATTGCCAGTAGTGGGAAACTGCCAGAGGAGGGAAGGGAAGAGCACACTTTATCAATAAGGGTACCTGATCTCAAACCAGGTGAAGTGAAGACCAAAGTGAGACCCAAACTTTACCTGTACAATGACCATTTGTATACCCGACCCTGAATTTTACCCCACATCTTTAAAAAAAAAAGCTAGAGAGAGAGAAAAAAAAAACATATATATATATATATATATATATATATATATATATAAATGTATGAAAACATCAAATAAATGCCAAAGTGTTGTAGATTCACAGAGATGCTATATGAGTCAGAATTTCAAGTCAAAAGAAATATGCCTGTGCCTGGAGTTGTTATTCCCATATAGATTTATGCTGATTTGAAAATGGCTACTAAGAGGCTGAGTGAATTTCCACAAACTTGTAGGGTTAAAGAAACAAAATTGGAATTTGGGGCTATTATAGAGTTAGGGCCCTGAGAAATACTCCAGACCTAGAAGAACCAATTCTTAGAAGTAAAATTGAATTGTTAATAGACAGCATTTTATAAGAAATGAAGCCCAGGCTTAAATTATCTCAATCCCTGATTGGATCAAATAATCTAGGATGCTAGTGTCCTTATTCAAGCAGCCTGCCAGAAGCATAAATCAGTCCTCTTTGGAGGAAGATGAAATCATCCTGCTTCTTTATATGAAGTTCCTATTATTTTTTTAAAACAAAGCAAAGATATGAGAAAATAAGACAGAGATACAAAAGAATAGCAGAATATAGAATCTAAATTGTAGGATCCCTATAATACAAATGTCAAAATCAGACATTAAAATACCCATGTGAAGGAATTACCAATAGAAAAAGGAAGGTATTATTAGCTAGGAATAATTGCATTTTGAGAATTAAAGATAAAATTGAGAATTTTGATATAAATCTAAACACTATATACATAACCTTATCAAAATTTTAGAAATTTGCAATATGAAAGTGTAATGAATTGGAAGATGAGAAAGAAGGAATCTGTCCCAAACTAAACCACAAAGAGACAAAAAGATAGAAAACAGTGAAGGAAGAAAATAGAGAAAAGAGTATAAGAAGCCTATGTGGCCTAGCTAAAAAGTGTACCTTATAATCTTTTAAAAAAATGGGGAGGATAGAATGGAGGGAAATAATATTTGAAGATATTATAGTTGAGAATTTACTAATATTGGTAAAAGGCATCAACTCACATGAGGAAACAGTAATGAGGAAAAATGATGTGGACCTGGACTAACTAAGGCAGAAATGGGCTTCAGTGGACATTACCCAGAGTTAGTCTGAACATAATTCCAAAACTAAACTCAAAAGTTTTTTTTTTCCTATTTTTTGCTTAAATCATTAACCAACTGAAATAATTTTCTTGTTAACCCTGGTTGACATGCTCAAGATAAAATGTTCAGTCTAAGTTCTTTGACATCCACCAACAAATCAGTTTAATTTTTTAAAAGTGTAAACAAAATTCAACATATTCACATTTTCAGCATTTTTTCTCTTTACAGGATCTCCCCTGAGAGAACGTTGGGGGAGTTGTC
This sequence comes from Tarsius wallacei, assembly GCA_963574415.1. Lineage (NCBI taxonomy): Eukaryota > Metazoa > Chordata > Mammalia > Primates > Tarsiidae > Tarsius > Tarsius wallacei. The sequence continues at coordinate 22,360 of CAUYQG010079334.1, read as the reverse complement.
AGATTGGAACATGAGTCTGACCCAAGTGAAGGAGAAAGGGGAAGGAATTCTTCAGACCTGTGCAAATTAAGGGTAGTTTCTTTCTTTTGGGGGGCAGTTGGAGTCTCACTCTGTTGCCCAGGCTGGAGTGCAGTGGCACGCTCACGGTCACTGCAGCATCAACCTGCTGGGTTCAGGTGATCCTTCCACCTCAGCATTCCAAGTAGCTGGAACTCCAGGACTGTGCCACCATGCCCGGCTAATTTTTTGATTTATTGTAGAGATGAGGGCTCGCCAAGTTGCCCGGGCTGGTCTTGAACCCATGGGCTCAGGCAATCCTCTCACCTCAGCCTCCCAAAGTGCTGGGATTATAGGCGTGAGCCACCACACCTGGCCCTCAGGGTAGTTTCTTAAAACCATCCGGGAAACCCTGAGCCAAAGGTGGCCATTAGTGAAATCCCATGTCTCCTGGGAATCCCTATATCTCCACGTTTTCAGTCATTGCCTGTGAGCAGCTTATAGAAAGCAAGCCTTCCCCACAAATGCAGTGTAAGATTTTGGAGCTCAGCAGGGTGGCCTTCTGTAGTTTAAGATCTGAGAAGTAAATTCTCCAGATTGCCACACATATAATGACAATCAGCATCACAGGCCTCATCAGATGCGTTGAATCTTTCTCTCATCCTAATAGGGTTTATCACTTTGATACTATTCATTACCACATTAGTGAATTGTGGTATTCATTTGTATCCAAATTCACCATGCCTCCAAATAATTTTCCAAGTTTCTTTCTGGATTTAGGTACCAGTGTTATTTAATTTGTCTTAGCTCACTTTTTTCCCCTCTACACTGGATATGAGACGCAATGGGTAATAGTATGTAATAGATGAACAATAATTTTGTAAAATGAAATAAGATGGTGATGAGTAGATATAGATTTTAGTAGGTTTCTCATTAAGGCCAAAGTTGTGTCTCTAATTCATTGACAAAAAAAAAAAAAAGAAAAAGAAAAAGAAAAGAAATATAACTTCATCTCATTCCTCATTGTTAAGAGAAAGATATTTGCCCATAACAGCCAGTAATATGATGCATGAAAATTATGCCAAGAGGAAAAGGAAGAGCTTTGCTTACTGTGATGGAATAAGCATTAATGTAAAACAGTCATAGTATTTCTTGGCTTCGTCTTGTAACACCAAAATTATAGCACCCATAAAGACAATATGCAATTACAGACAAGATTACTGAATTGCACATATGTAAATGAAGAAGCACAAATATGTAAAGCATGACCCAGTTGGGCACCACACCTATTGCTGAGAGTATATAAATGCCCCTTTCAGAAGCTGATATTACAACTCAGAAACTTCTCAGTTCACTCAACTGAACTCACATCTACCACCAACATGTCCTACAACTCCTGCTCCGGAAACTTCTCCTCCCCCTCCCTTGGGGGCTTCCTGTACTACCCAGGCACTTCCTGTGACTCTTCCTACCCCAGCAACCTGGTCTACAGCAGCAACCTCTGCTCTCCCAGCACCTGCCAGCTGGGATCCTCTCTCTACAATGGCTGCCAGGAGACTTGCTGTGAGCCCAGCAGCTGTCAGACGTCCTGCGTAGTGTCCAGCCCCTGCCAGACGTCCTGCTACCGTCCCAGGACCTCAGTGCTGTGCAGTCCCTGCCAGACGACTTATTCTGGGTCTCTGGGCTTTGGATCCAGCAGTTGCCGTTCCCTGGGTTGTGAATCTAGGATCTGCTCATCATTGGGCTGTGGATCCAGGGGCCTTAGACCCCTGAGTTATGGAGGCTGTGGCTTTTCTTCCCTGGGTTATGGATCCAGATTCTGGTACCCAATCTATTTTTCTCCTGGGAAATTCCATTCATCTTGTTATCAGCCATTCTATAGATCTGGATTCTACTGACTGATTTGTTGACTGGCCAAATCCATTTGAGAGATGCAGACTCTAGCGTACGATCGTCTATTAATTTCCTCTTTTGACAAGTATCCTAATATTCTTGATCACCAGTTTCTTGTTCCTCTTCATCCTTCAATTGCTGGCTGATATATTGACTCTGCCAGACTACAAAATTAATGAATAACCCAAATTGCATTGCATAATATTTGTAGTTTTTGCATTTCTCCCCCAAATAGATGAGAAGTCAAATGATTTTATTTTAATAAACTCTTCATTCTGTTGTCTGAGTATACTGTTGTTGTTATTTATTAGTACTATGTTGACTAGGATTTGTGTGGTCATTACTTTTAGTCATGAACTTTGCAATGAACAGAGTGTGGGGCCTCTGCACCAATTTTGGTTGGGCTTTAGATATTTTCTCCTCTTTAGGTAGGAAGTAGCCTTTACCTTAACCAAAATTTAAGGGAAATTGAATAGCCTTGTCTACTCCATGAATATGTCACATAGATTACGAAGGACAGAATGTATCGTAAGTGTTTAGGGTGCAAGAACAAAATTAAGATTTATAAAATGAAGTCAGTGCTTGGAGTATATTAAAATGGACGACTGATATAAGGGTGTAAATGTTTGGGAAAAGAGCACTTATGAGCTTTAACTAGTCAAAGTGCAGGAGTGTCACTTCTTTTTAATTAGTTAGATCCCTCTATCCTCATCACTGTTTTCAATCTCCTTAAATGATCTCTGTTTGTATAATAAGGCAGACAACAAACTTAGATAAGATGGAACTAGACTCAGCAGGTGTAGAGATGCACCTGGGTTCTTTGTCAACATATAAACTGAATTTAATTGAAAACACCAAAGGCTTTACTATCTCAAAAACAACTGTTTCAATCGCATCTTGAAATAAAATTGGATGGGTTGTTCTGTTCACTTCCATCCAAGTCTTAAAAAAACTAAGGTACTAAGACAATGTGATGATAATGGAAGACATAATATTTATATAGAACAGGCAATGTTCAAATATTTTTCCTGTTCTTTATTTTATAAGATCTTCAAACATTCTCTCGAATTAGAAATAGAATGCAGAGTATTAGACATTTGGCAAAAAACTTAGTCTTATAAGTATATCACCGTCATCTCGCCATGTTCTCTTTACTTCCCCTTTTACTACTAATGTAATAAAATATGAAATATAAAAGGAGCTGTAGAGTTCATTGAATTCAATGTACTTATTCTACAGAGGTGGAAATTGAAACAGAAGAGTTAGAATTTTAAAGTGTTACACAGAAAGTTATTGTAAAGCTGTGAGTAGAACTACTTCATTCCATCCAATTTATTTTATTGGATCTATCCAGCTGTGACATTTTCTCTTATCTCCTCTCCTCATTTGTTTCCTCTCTGCCTCCTCTTCCTCTCCCTCCTCCTTCTCCTCCACCATGTTCAGGAAATAGTTATGTTGCTTAAATAATTAGAGGAAAGAATAGAGAAACAATGAAAAATTGTAAACTGTTGTGTTATAAAAATTAAAATGGTAGCAAACCCAGTCCTTCTCCTAACTTCACTGGTCTTTTAGTTTCAATTATCTATGTTAGTCGTTTGCTCATAATCTTTATTCCAGAAAAATTATCAAGATTTATACCTCCAAAATATAATCCATCACAGGGCTTTCATAAGGAGCAGCTGTAGCTTTTTGGCCAGGCTGAGTTCTTCTCTATCTTAGGTCTCCAGATTTCTGATGCAGGAGTGGTTTTCTGGCTTTCAGGAATACACTATCATTTTAGTTTCCTATTACTGCCCTAACAAATTAGATTAAATTTAGCAGCTTAAGCAATACAAATTTAGTATCTTGTAAATCTGTAGGTCAAAAGTCTTACAGTCTCATTGGTCTGAAATGAAGGTATTGGCAGGGCTACATTTCTTTCCAGAGGCTCTTACTAAGGAAGAATTTTTCTTTCCTTTTACAGATTCTAGAGGTCACCTGCATTTCTTGGTTCATGGCCCCCTTCCTCCATCTACAAAGGTAGCAATAGTGAGTCAGAACCTTCTCACATTGCATCACTTTGACCTACTCCTCTGCCTTCCTCTCCCACTTAGTATTTATAATTACATTCGGTCCACGGGGGTAATCTGGGATATTCTCCATGTTTTAAGGTCAGCTGATTAGGAATCATAATTTTATCTTTAACCTTAATTCCCCTTTGCCACATAAAGTAACATATTCACTACTTCCAGGATTTAAGATTTTAAAATCTTTGAGGGGCCATTATTCTCTCTACCAAAACTAGTAAAACAAGCAAATTTATTTTTAAAAAAAATTCAAAGATGGGTTGATTAAATAGACAGCAATAAAATAAAGTGCTTTCAAAAAAACAGCAAAATTCAATGATGGGAAGTACAAACTTGTTCCACAATTGCCCTGAAAGTTATATATAACATGTTGTTCCAAGTAGATAGTCAATACAGGAAAACTGTATTATTTTACAAGAAATTCATAACTTGAGTTGATGGCATGCCATCTAGGAAACTGCTACCCTTCACCATTCTAAACCTCTAGCAACACTCTACATTTCCCAGAATGCAAATTTAATTATCTCTCTATTTCAACAACTACATATAGTACAGTGAATTGCGATCTTCCAATTTTCATCAAGTTAATCCCACGCTACACAATTAGCAAGAGACCAGCTGGCACTTATTTGGATTATATCTAGTTGCTTCCATTCCTCCAGCTCCCTCCTGCTGCATGCTTTGACAAACGCTTACACGATGCCTTTTGAACCCAGGGGTTTAGTTCCCAAGCATCTGCTGCCCACACAATTATAATTTTAGAAGCTGCTGGTCATCTGTCTACCAACTGGTTTGCAGCCTGGTTTCCAAGAATTAATGTAACCAGTTTCCCAAAAAATTATCTCATGAATCATTTCTAGGCACTTGATTTCAACAATTTCCATTTATTAATGCTTATCTCATTAGTGGTTACAGAGAGCAGCTTCGTCGTCCTCAAGTCCCTGACCCCACATTTGTTTGTTTTTTATTAGTTATGCCTGAGAACACATTGTCAAACATTTTGTCAGTACCATCATTTTTCACAATATATTCACTGAGCCTTTACCGGGAACCTGTGCTGTAGAAATATGTTGTTGAATATATTTTTAAAAATAAGATTGTATTTGTTCATTATTTCATAATGAGGAATATATCAAGAAAATGTGTGGTCTCTGTTCTTATTGGGCTGAGAGTCTAACAGATAAAGCAAACATTAAACAAATAATTATTTAATTACAATAATGATGAGCTATGAATGAGTAGTTCTTGACTCTCAAATAGCATACATCAAGGGAATTTCACTTAGTCTTACAGGAAAACTTTCCCAGAGGAATGACATTTGAAGTAGATTTAAAGAATAAGTCAGGAATAGGTAAGTGGGGCTGGGAGAAGTGATTTTAGGACTGAAGTCTTAAGATGTGCATTACAAAACTAAAAGCCTTTTGGGCTAGTCATTGCAGGAAAAGGAAGAAAGACTTGAAATTAGATTGCAAAGGTATTTTGGAGCCATTCTCTGAAGGTTCTTAGAGGTGTAATTTGGGATTGCAGACATTCTCCTGGAGTCAACAAAAAGCCATTCAGTGGTTTTAAGCAGAAGTAGAAAGTATACTTCTGTTTTTAAATCATGCTTTTTTACTTAATCAATATTCACATACAATAAAACGAATAGATTTCAAAGGAGTTTGGTGTTTTTTGATGAATATACGCACCTGTGTAATAGTTACCTGATCAAAATGTAGAATATTTTCCCACCCTGAAAAATTCTTTCATTTTTTTTTAAAATCAATCCTTACCCTGAGAGGAAACTATTATAATAAATTTTATCACCATAGTTTAATTTTCTTTTTCTAGAACTTTGTAAAATAAAATCATACAGTATTTTTCTTTTTTGTCTAGCTGTTTTCACTTAACATAATGTTTTTGAAATTCTCTACGTCCTTGCACATCTTATTCATTCTCTTGCTGTCTTGTCTTAATTCACATTTTATTCATTCTATTGCTGTCTTGTCTTAATGCACATCTTAAGACTTCAGTCCTAAAATTACTTCTCCCAGTCCCACTTACCTATCCCTGACTTATTCTTTAAATCTACTTCAAATGTTATTCCTCTGGGAAAGTTTTGATAATACATCACAGTGTTATTTCTTTCACCTATTGAATGACATAGAATGTTCTCAAGATTAAAACAAAAAAACTACAATGAATATTGATGGTTCCAGCCTTTTTGTAGACATGGGATTCTCGTTTTTCTTGAGGAAAATAATTTCTGGATCATAGACATATGAGCATATGCTTCCCTTCATTAGAAAATTCTCACTTCATTAGAAATTTCCTAACAGTTTTCTAAAGTTAGTTTTATTATTTTACTATGCCTCCAGCAGTGCCCTGGAGTTCTAGGAGCTCCAGATCATCAACAACATTTGATATTGTCATATGTCTTTCAGTCATTTGGTGGATGCTAAGTGGCATCTTACTGTGATTTTAAGTTACATTTATTAGTGAAAAGTGATTTTGAGCACCTTTTTTTGTATATATTGGTCATTCCCCCGTCTTTTTTGATGTAGTGTTGTTTTATTTTTCCATCGTTATTTGAGCTGTTGTCTTTTTATTGATATTAAAGATGGAATTTTTTACATACTCTGGATGTCCATTATTAGATCTATGTATCGTTAATAACTTTCTATTTGTTGCTTGCCTTCTTATTTTCTTAATGGTAAATTTTGATAATAAAAAAGCTTTCATTTTGATGAAAGCAGATTTATTGATTATTTATTATAGTGTTTTTTTACAGTCTTTAAGAAAATTATTTCTTGCCATCAAGTTGGGAAGATATTCACAATATTCTTTTTTTTGTTCTAGAAGCTTTACAATTTCAGCTTCTATATATAGGTCTATAATATACACCAACATATTTTTCTTTTTCCCTGTTTTTGTTTGCATATATCCAGTAATTCTAATATCATTTATTGAAAAAACATTTTCCCATTTGATTTGACATATTTGTAAAACGCAAATAAATTGATAGCACACCTGCAGGTCTATTGCATAACTATGTTCTATTCCATTTACTTAATTATCTGTACTTATTCCAGTACTATAGTATCTGAATATACATCTTCTGATTTTATTTCTCATTTTAAAGATTGTGTTGCCTATTCTTGTTCTGTTGAATTTTATAAATTTCAGAATCAGTTTTTCAATTTTTGGTAATTTGGACATTTTTGTTTAGAATGTGTTGAATTTATAAAGTAGAAAAATGAAAATCTCTTAATCCACAATATAATTCAAGACCTTCAAATGTATTTCTTAGGTTATATGTTTTGACATTAGTACAACATATTTTTAGACTTAAGTTTTCATACACTTTTGATTTGTATATAGAAATAAATTTTTTTCTACAGTAATTTCATAGATTACTTTGGAGTTTCTATATCAGCTATTATCACCTAGGAACAAAGAGCATTTTACTACTCACTTGCTAAGCACTTATTTGTGCCTTTTACTTGTTTTTATTGATTATTATTCTGACTAAAGCCATAGTACGCGTTGACTAGAAATGTGGGACATGCTATGTGACTGATTTTGCGTGTGTAGGTGTGAATGTGTAGTATGCTACCTCCTCCTCTGTTAATAACAATGAATAAATAAATACATGTATTTTTACTTTTGAGTTCCTGCTGTTTACAGTATCAAGTGATGTCTGACCAGGGAGACAGGTGAAGGATGGTTGATATTATTAATCTAGTTAATTTAGACGGCATGTGAAACTACATGCTTGCTCTGTCATCTCCAGGGAGCCTGGGAACTCCATTTTAAAACTCTCCTCTGCTCAATCAATAAGCTTTACTCACAGTAAGTACTCACTGAATTTCCCCTAATTCAAGATTTCTATATCACTAGGCCATCTCAGGCTGATTACCTCACTCTTTAAATTTCACTCCGGTTTAGCTCAGCCCAAATTTCAGAAGACTGAAAGAATTTTTGTCTGGTGATAAAAGCATTATAAAGGAAATCACACTTAAAAATGAATCTAAAACTTGTGGCTATCTTGAATATCAAAATCACAGAAACTATGAGAATAGAAAAAGGAAACATGAGATAAAGTAAAATGACCAGGGCAGAGAAGAAAAAAAAAATGGGCATTTTGTGTTCAGGGAAGAATCAATGTGTTAGTTTACAAGAGAGGGTGTATGTAGAAATGGGAGACAGAATTTGCAATATAGGAGGGATACATACAAGTATTTTGATAATCGGATGTCATTGTGTCTTTAGCCTTCTCATTCAAATTAGTGCAAAGCACCTTCAGTTGGATATACTTACACCAGTTTCTCACCCCAATCTAGCTATGTTTACTCACTCTCTAGACTCAGGTCGCAGAATACTTTCTGTGGGAGTTTTCCTTGCTTATAAGATAGTTAACTTATTATATTTTATTGTATGCCGAGGTACTGCTCATTCACAGCTTTAATTAGTGTTATAGTTAAATAATTACTTGGCTAACATCTATTAACCCTGCTAAATAGTAAGTTCAGAAAAATAGGAATCACATTTTAGAAAATTGTTTTACATGTTTTCACTATAAAACGACATAAGAATGAATGCATTCTCCTTGAAAAATATAATAAAACATTTGTTCATCATGCATTCCCTAAGAACAGAGCCGGATGAATCTTATTTTGAGAACTGACAATGTGCTACTGAGGCATGACTAATGAAAAACATGGGAGTTAAAGTTGGGGGGAACAAAGCCTTATCAGTAATCACTAAAGTAACAAGAATAAATAAATAGAAATTGGTGAAATCAATTGCATAGAAATGATTCATGATGAGCTTCCTGGGAAACTGAATACAGTAATCTCTAGGAGTTAGAACCACATGCTGACCAATTGCAAGATGACTGGCAATTTCCAGAAATACAGCTGCTTGGGCAGCAGAAGCCTGAAACTGGAACCCCTGATTCAAGACTCACAGAGCTAATGAGTGTAACAGTTTAAGGGGAAAGCTGGAAGACAGAGACAGGACCTATGAGAGGTATAGTGGGAATATGAGAGAGGGCAGGGCTACCTTTGTAGGGGACTGGAGATCTGGAATCACTGTTGCTGAGTTGCTAAGGAGAACTTAATCCTGGTAAATTCAGAATGTTGCAAAAGATGGGGGATGGGGCTGACTGTTTCTAGAGCTACTTTTATAGGCATTTGGAGTTTCTGGGGGTAAAATGATAAAATTTCTATGCTTTGATACTTTACATCCTGAAATGAGATATTAACCCATTTAACTTCAGTACCAGTCATAATATTACAAATTTATTATCTCCATAATTATAATTACCAGTTGTGTGTGAGTGCTACATTATATTACTATGTAATTACTATTGAATTTATTCATGATTAGTCTTTAAAAGGAAGTTTGCTTTTCTAACCTAGTATTTTCAGAGGCCTGATAACCACTTTTACATCTGAAATAGGCAGATAAATTCTAATCATTCAAGAGGGACTCAGCCTAACCAAAAAGTATTCCTTAATGTTAATGCTATTTTTGTCTGTGTTCTGGATCTCTAAGATGACTGTGACCTACAGGTGAGGATTTTACATACGGATCTAACTTGGATTAGAACATTTTCAAAAATTATGGAAGTATAAAGAAAATAAGTTTTAGTTCACAGGGGAGAACCTAACATTGCCATTCCAATTTTTGTTACAGAAAGCCAAACGGAATTTTCCATGTTTTCTCATTATTCCCTTTAATTTCCCAGTAAAAGTCTACAAACCATGATTATCACCCGAGCAATACAGTAATGATGAAGAGGGTGGTGATAATGTGGAGGGGAATAAAAAAAAAGGGAGGAGCCCAGGAAGAGAGTTGATAGCATGCAGCACAATTGAAACTACATTAAAATGAAACTTAAGAGTTGTTATATACCCTTCCCCTTGATCCTAAACGAGGGGAAGTGAGAACAAGTTGGAGACCCAAACTTCACCTGCATGTACATTACTTATGTACCTAATCCTGACTTGTACTGCACATCTGTGTAATAAAAAAAATAAAAGAAATAAAACTTAAAAACCAGAGAGTTCATTCTAAACTTGCTGCATGACCTAAAACCGGATTCTCTAGGCCTCAACTCCCACATTGATAGAGTCAGCTTAACTTGGTGATTTATATAGTAATTTATGTCTGTCATATTTAATGTATTTAGAAAGAGTGAGACCCTCTCATTTTTTTAAAGGGATGACATTTTTGTCAAGTCTACAATTTTCTTTGAGTCTCTATTTTTTCATCTGTAAAAGTATCTTAGACAATAATGAGTGAATTTCTCACAGGCCTTCTTGAGAGTGTAATGAGACGGTACATAGACAATTTATATAGAGACTGCTTGGCTTTACACAAAGATATAATTTTGTTTTTCAATTTGGATTATTTACAACCAGTCATATTTTTAGCAACCTATTATTTTGTGAAATACTACATTTTTACAAACTTAGTAACTATAAAAAGAAAAACGAAGAATAACTAAAACAGCAGACATGTTGGCTGATATAGAAGGTTATTTTCAGCTACATTATGCTTGAGTTGCGGGAGAGCCCCAGCACAAAACCCATACCTTCCAGATCTTTCCCCCCTTTCAGTAATAATCTCCTCACATACACTTAATTAGCCTGGAAACCGTTGGTGAAATGCAGGGATTCATTTGAGATCAAAACCGGAGGCAATTTGAAGACAGTTGCTAAAAACTAATAGGCATATTTTCCTCAATTTTACATGGACTCATTCTCTATTTGTCTTTCTTAATATGAGCCATAACGTATAAACTTAAATTGGTATCTTCCCTTATATATTTCTAGTGCAGGTGAAGCCTCATCATTCCTCCCTCCTATCAGCAGCAACACATGTTCAACTCTTCACTGAGTGAGTTGAGATCTTTTCTGAGTCTGAGATTTTTAGTGGGAGAAAGCTACACATTCAGTGAACTACTGGGAACTTACCACTTTAAGAGTTAAAACTCTGAGGATATTGGTTAAGATGTGTACAAAGCCCATTAACAGAGGCATAGAAATCTTTTATTTTAATACCACAAGTACACAACAAAATGAAATTAGAAAATAAACAGATAACAGACCACAACACAATTTGGGGATTAATTAAGGAGTTCATTTTTCTTAAATTATGTAAATTTTTTTGAGGAGAAAATCTCTTGAAATGAAATCTATCAAAAATGCTGGCATCAGACTTTAAATTTGGGCTGTTCAATTCAGTACTGGAACTAAGCTTTTTAAAAAGTGAAAAATATTAGTAGATATAGGATAGAAATTAACTTACAGTTTTTAGCTTTAAAAAGGCTCATATGATTATAAATTAATAAATGTCATTTGTATTAATTTAAATATCAAAGAAAAAATCCAATAGAAATTAGAATATATTTTGAAATGCATAATAATGATGATACAATGAATAGGAGTTAAGACATATAGTTTTTTAGAAAAAAATTAGATTCTAAGGAGAATATTTAAAAACTTGAAATCAAATTTTAGTACTTTATGTGAGGAAGCTAGAAACAAGAATAGCATTTTAAACAAAATAAATGTTAGAAATTGTAAAGATGAGATGTCATGAAGAACAGAAACCAATGAAATAGAAGTCAATCCTAAAACAGAGAAAACAAAATCAAAACGTAGGTTTTGTGACAATCAACAAAATAAAATAGTTCAGTTTTTAAAGAACATATAGAAAAAAGAGTGAGTATATAACTGCACAGAATTAATATAATTATTTGGAAAAATTATTTTTGTTCCTATATGCCAAAGGAGAATTAAATTTTTCTTCATTTCCTTTACATGTCTCCATTCTTTGTGTTTTCAAAACACTTCTTCAAAATAGTTTTCATGACAAAACTTAAGAGTAACTGTGATGACTGGAATGTGAGAAGGTAGATTGCCATTATGCAGAGAATTTAATTGAGTCCTTTATTTATGCCGGTGACTGAGAGCGGACTATTGTCATAAAGGGCTTTCGGCCGAGTGGAGCAGGTGGTGGGCTTGTAAGAGCAAAGACCGCAAGGATACATAGCAACTTAGCAACCATACCAACCATAAACTAGCATCTTAGCAACCAAAATGAGAACTTTTGATTGTTAGGGAGTTTTGATTAACTTTATGTCCCAGGCACAGCCAGTGACTGGAACAATGAGGGCAGTTACATAGAGACAAAGTGGAAGGACTACTATACAATGGAGTTACCTGGGTTAGGTCACTAACAAAATATTGGCTTATGAGAATGTAACAATGGAGTTTTGCAGGGTGTAGCATTTGAGTTTAGTTAACAAAGCATACAATTACACAGAACTTGTGACTAGGGAGTTTCCGAACAGTCAGGAGAAACAGTTTATGGGAAACAGGAATGTGGGACTGTGAGTACAAGGAACTTATTTTAGTCACATGCAGGAGGGGCTATATCTGGGTAGCGAGCAGCTAAGATGGAGGATTTCTAACAAAAATGCAGTTACTTATATTAAACAAGTTATTACAGGCTATTATAAGTTTTACAGACATTTTATAACCACAAGAACAGAATTACTTTTTCTACAAAGTGGAGAGTTAATGCATTTGTTTTCAAAGAGGATGAAATCCTGGTTCATGTTCCCTGTAAAAATCAAAGAGGTTTGTAGACTCATTCTCTTCCAATTTATTCTAATTTCTAATTCTATACCTGTGGTGAATGGTGGAGTGTATCAGATTAAAGATACTTTTCATGCATTTCACATGCACTCAAATCCTAGTCAATTCAGCCCCAGGCTTCTCTTATTAAGATCTATATAGTGTAGGCCTCCAGGAGTAGTTTTTTTTTTTTTTTAAATAAAAAAATGAATTATTTGGCAATATACTACAAATGTAAAATTTCAAAATATGTGTGATTTTTATTGTGGAAATAATGGCTTGCAACTCTTTTGTTTGTGGATTGCAACCAAGAGGCATGGATCAAACTATTTCTGATCTGAGGGATGTCATTCATAGATTATAGAATTTACTTTTGCAACTTCACTCACTTCCAGAAATTGATGATTAATTTATTGTCAATCAGCCTGGGTCAGATTATTTATCTTATTAATAATTTGTGACAATACATAATTTCTGGAAATGCTTTTTTTCTTCACTTTGAAGCTTATTTTTAACTGATATCAAATGCTAGGTTAATTTTTTAAAAACTTAATTCCATTTTCTTCTGACTTTCAATATTTCTGTTGAAAGTTAGTTGTAATTTTTACTGCAATTCCTCTGAAAAGTATGTACTTTTAAAAATCTCGCTCCATTAACATTTTCTCTTCATTTAATTTTCATCAATTATGCTTAACTGCATTTCTTTGTGTTTATTTTGATTTATAAATCCTAAGATTTTTAGATCTGTGAGTTGAATTCTTTTTTTGCTTGCTTCTTGCTGTTGTAGTAGTTTTGCCAAATGAACAATGTTTTGACTAATAGTTTTTCCATGTTTTTTCTGCCCTAATTTTTCTGGGACTTCAGTTACTTAATTTTAAATTGCTTGATGTTTTTCAAAAAATCTTTAATGCTTTACTCTGTCTTATTTTTTAATCTTGATTTCTCTATGTATCTTAGATTATTTGATCTTTTAAAAAAATCTATCTTAAACTTTATTTTGGATTTGTCAGATATTTTTGAAATTTTATTCAATAAATTTTATTTAAAAATTTTAAATTCTTTTTTGAAAATATCCGTTAGATTTTTTATTTCCACATCTCTTAAAATTTATCAATTAAGTTCATGTTTTTCTTAAATTATTCACATATTCATCATTGTTATTTTATAGTCCATACCAGCTAATGCTAATGTTTATATTAAATGTGAATTTGCTTTTACTAATTGTTTTCCTTTGTGTTAGGATAACATTTACATGCTTTAAAAAATTTTTGTAATGTTTTTTTGTTTTGTTTTGTTTTGTTTTTTTTGAGTTGGAGTCTCACTCTGTCGCTCAGACTGGAGTGCAGTGGCCGCTCCCGGCCACCGCAGCCTCGACCTGCTGGGCTCTGGCGATCCTTCCGCCTCAGCCTTCCAAGTAGCTGGAACCACAGGCGCGCGCTACCACACCCAGCTAATTTTTTGATTTATTGTAGAGATGAGGTCTCGCCAAGTTGCCCAGGTGGGTCTCGAACCTGCGGGCTCAGGCAATCCACTCACCTCGGCCTCCCAAAGTGCTGGGATTACAGGCTGAGCCACTGAGCCCGGCCTTGTTTTGTATTTTAATTTCCACTTTTTAATTGCTAGTATGTAGAAATAAAATCAATTATTTATACCATGGAAATTAATGAATTTACATTCTTTACACAGTAATTCTAGTAGCTTTTTTTCAACATTTTTTTGGTGATTTTCTATATAGACGATAATGTCCTATGAACAAAGGCATTTTTATTTCTTGTTTTCAATATTGTATGAATTTTTTTTCTTTCTTACACTGGTTATGATCCTTAATGTGATATTTACTAAGATTGGTGTGAGAAGACACCCTTGACTTATTTGCAATATCATGAGGAAAAAAATAATTGTTGTTGTTGTTGTTGTTGTTTTTGAGTTGGAGTCTCACTCTGTCACCCAGACTGGAGTGCAATGGCCGCTCCCGACCACTCTGGCGATCCTTCTGCTCAACCTTCCAAGTAGCTGGAACTACAGGAGCGCGCTACCACGCCCGGCTAATTTTTTGATTTATTGTAGAGATGAGGTCTCGCCAAGTTGCCCAGGCGGGTCTTGAGCCCGTGGGCTCAGGCAATCTACTCACCTCGGCCTCCCAAAGCATGGGATTACAGGCTGAGCCACTGAGCTCATGGTGATTAAGTATTATATTAGCTACACGTATTTTTGGGGGGTGTCCTTTATGAGGTTAAAGAAGCTTTTCTATATTAATTTTTGCCCAGATTTTCTCATGAATGGGTGTTGGATTTTGTCAAATGCCTGTCTTTACCTGTTAAGACAGTTTTGTGATATTTTTTCTTTAGAAAATAACATTTCCTAATAATTGATTTTCAAAAGTTAAATTAACCTTGCATTCCTGGTATGAACTGGCTTGTTTATAATGCATTATACCTGGCATGTTACTATCTTTGATTTGCTGTTAATTCATTTCATATTTATATGTCTAAGTATAGGAGGGATTTTGTTCCATAGTTTCCCTTTTTTTGTGTGTAAATCTTAGCCTAGTTTTGGTCAGGATAATGCTGGCTTTATAAAACGAGATGGGAAGTATTCTCTATTCCTCCATTTTCTGCAATAGTTTGGTTAGAATTAATATTAATCATTTCTTTCTTAAAATTTTGGTAAATTTTCCAGTAATGCTTTCTGGACCTGGCTATTCAATTTTGGAAACATTTTAACCACAGTAGAATTAATTGAATAGATTTAAAACTTTTCAGTTTATTTATCCTTTAGAGAGTTTTAATAGTTTGTCTGTTAAGTTTTCAAATTACTGCAATAAAGTTATTATAAATTTTTTGTCGTTGTTGTTCTTTCCAAGTTGGAGTCTCACTCCATCACCCAGGCTGGAGTGCTTCTGCCTCAGCCTTCCAAGTAGCCGGAACTACAGGCATGCGCTGCAATGCTCAGCTAATTTTTTTTTTTTTTTTTTTTAATTAGAGACTAGGTCTCACCAAGTTGCCCGGGCTGGTCTTGAACCTGAGGGCTGAGGCAATCCACTCACCTCAGCCTCCCAAAGTGCTGGGATTATAGGCTAAATCACCAAGCCTGGCCTATAATTTTTTTATCCTTTAGTGTCAGTCTAATCTATATTGACATCCCTTTTAAAATTCAGTCTAATCTATATTGACACCCCTTTAAAATTCACTGTAGTACACCACTGCACTGCACACTTATTTGTGTCTTCTCTCTTTTTTCCTTGATCAGTGCAGGCAAAATTTATTAATTTTATTTATCTTTAGAAATAATCTACTTTGGGTTTTATTTTTCCTTTTTATAATTTAATAATTTTTTTATTTTTAAAATTCTTAATTCTTTTCTCAATTATGTTCTTTTGTCTTTGTTTTGGATATGATGTCCCTTCTTTGAAAAAAGACTTCTATACCAGAAGACCATAAATTTACAGAGCAAAAAGGAAAAAAATTATAAATGGATCACTAGGGGTTACAGTGACAGGAGTCACTCATATTTCCCCTGCCTGATTCCCAGACTCATGAATACCGCCAACGTGAGAGCAGCACTATGTATTAGATACTGATTTAGAGTATATACCACACCCTGGAAGACATTCCTCCAGCTTTGTCAGATATTGCCATCTGACAGTGTAACTGACTCTTCCAAAGGCCAATTGGTCACCAATTTTCCAATTGTGTTTTCTAATTCCCTAACAATAAATCAGTCATTAGCCACAGTTCGAGAGCTGGTATAGACCATATCTTTATCTATTTCTCCCTCCAACAAAAGAAACGCTGGGAATATGGCTCAACGTTTTGCTGACTTTGTCTTCATTGCTATCAGTCAAGGCCCCACAGAATAGGACTATCATGTTTTCACCAGTCACATATGGATAGCATGCTTTTTTCATATAGTATCTTTGTACTTCACACCTCTGTACTTCAAAGTTATTACTTTTCAGTCAACTAGTCAGAGACACTCGATTCCAATAAAGTCATAGTAAGATAATGTAAGTTAGCAGGAGTAAAAACCATGGATTTTAGAACATTTCCTCATATGAATTATTTGTGCCTTCAGGACCTGCTCATACATATAACTTTCATTTGATGATGGTTTGCTTCTGTTCATACAGAAAGTTATGGCTTGGTAGGTCTCAGTCAATACTCAATTTATGATAGGCAGTTCAAGTTGGATGATCATTTTGGGTTCATCCTGTGTCTTCTAAAGCCTTGTAGCAAGGCTGGGTGTAGTGGCTCATGCCTGTAATCCCAGCAATTTGGGAGGCTGAGGCAAGAGGATTGCCTGAGCCCAGGAGTTTAAGATCAGCCAGGGCAACCTAGCAAGACCTCATCTCTATAAAAAAATTAATCAGGCATGGTGACACACACTTGTAGTCCCAACTACTTAGGAGGCTAAGGTGGAAGGATCACCTGAGCCTAGAAGGTCTAGTCTGCAGTGAACTGTGATTGTGCCACTGCACTTCATCCTAGGTGATAGAGTAAGACATGACTTTAAAAGGAAAAAAAAAAAGAGAGAGAGAAAAAAAGCCTTTCAGCAACCCAACATTTGGACAAATACCTTAAAAACAGAGTAGTTATACACTAAAAGTGGTGTACTTCTTTATTATATTAATAATATTTGCTGACTGGATCTGGTAAGCAGAAAGTAGCAACTACTTTAAACATATTAGATGCTTGTGTGCTGGGGGTTTTAAAATAAATTCCATACAAATTAAGGAAACTGTTATTAGGAGAAATTTTCTAAGGATTTGGTGGTTTGAGACAAACTAAAGATATTTCTTCCAAGGTTAAAAATAAGTAGCTGCATCTGGTCCCCACCACTGAAACAGGGGTAAAATGTCAACAGATCGCTGTATTTTGGAGACACATATTCTTAATTTGAGTATTACTTCAACTCATTTTGTGAGTGATGAAAAAAACTGCAAAACTTCTGCAATAGGCTCAGTGAGCTCACTGAAATGTGGGTCTGAACCAACTCCCTTGATCATCGCCTCTGTAAACCTACTTTGACTGGTGGACCATCATGAAGTTTTGGTTCTCCATGAATTAATGTCAGTTCAAGTTCACCAATCTGTAATTCCTTAAATATACAATTATTTTCTCTTCTCAGATGCATAGTCACATTTCTCAATGTCCACAGTGTTTTGGAGGGTAGAATAAAAGCTTTACCACACAATTTTTTGGCTGAGTAGAAAGGTCCCTTTCCTCAATGAAACCCATCTCCCTTCAATAAAGGAATTTGGGACTAGAAAATAGTTCAAGTTTGAAAATGTATTGAGGGATTTTGATTCTTTATTTTGGTGATTCATGCCAACACTTTATTCACTAGTCATAGTTTCTTATGGAAACCGAATAAGACTTTAACAGGCTGCCCATTTATTTCAGTTCTAGAGACACTATACTCAAGTAGCCAGTAACAAAGATTTGTGTGGATCATCCTATTCAGAACAATGTTCTGTGTCTATGTCTAACACAGTAACCATGTGTTAGGGTACGGACAGGATGAGAGTGGATGGAGAGAGGTGCAGGGAGGCGCAGCAGAGAGGGGTGCAGCACCGCAGGAGCCGGCGAGCCGGCAAGCCGGAGATGCATGCTGGCAACCCAGAGATCCCAGTAAATGCAAAGAATTGTGACACACAAAAAGGTTAAGAAAGAAAAGTTTATTTAAAAGTAAATTAGAGAGAGAGAAAGAGAAGGAACAAAGAAGATTCACCTCTCCAAGGTGGGGTAGGGGGCCAAAAACAGGAAGCATGGCAACTGCCATAGCTCAAAGAGCACATGGCTACACCAGAGTCTAGCAAGACAATGGCTGCTACTTGCTTGTGGTTGAGTCCTTTTAACTATTCCCCTAGATGGGGAAAGATCATTGGATGGTGGTCTGCTCCACGTCATCACAAAGGAACAGGCAAGCACAGATACTGATGTCAGGTGGTGAACAGCAGGCAGACGGGTGGGTTAGTCACATGATTGCTGCCATGGTGGGGCTTATCCGTGTCACGTGTCACGTAGGTCACAAAGGGCTGATTAGGTTAAAATGGCGTGGGTGGGGGGGCAGTTTGGCAGTTTCCTGAAAGAGACTTGTTAGACATTTGCAATTCACAAACTCAGACATTTGCAACTCATAAATTCTTTGACCAAAGGTGGGGTGGTTTGTATTATTACTTTTATGACTTTGGCCAGCCAAAGAGTGATCTTTGATCTTTGGCCTTGACAAGAAACCTAAAAGTTTAATAGAGATTATTATGCTAAACCATGAATGGTTGGGCTGTCCTGATCTTGCATCTGAAGGAGATTTGCCGAGGGGGATGGGATAGGCTGCTGTTTGTCCTGCAGTAGGATGTCTGAATGCTTTCTACTGGTTATGCTGAGACAAGAAGACTAAACCCTTTCACCATGCTCACTTTGTCCTTGGACGTTAAATATCACCATATGGCCCCTGCAACCTCAGGATCCTAATTGTAATTAGGGATTCCAGTTGAACTATAGCAGTTCTCTCTGTAATAACTGGCCTACAGAGAAGAGACACTATAGAGCTCTTTAAGGATGTGAAGATGACAGGGAAAGAATTCTCTTCAAATTTTTTCTCACTGCCACGATAAAGTGTTCTTTAGACCCTGAGGTTGTATTTAATGGATGAGATGAATGAGCAGGTCCTACATGGTAAATCCAGTACATCATTCCAATTGCACTAAGCCTGTGAATAACTTCCTCTGTAGTTTACTAAGAAGAGAAAGCATTTCAACTTCACTTGGTACAGAATAACTTTTCATCTATATTTCCATGAACCATGGAATTGTACATCATAGGTCAAGCTTTCTATCTCGTCTTTTGGGGCCTGCTGGGACTGTGGTTTGGTTATAAAGTCTAAAATCAAGGAGACAGGATTAGTGGTAGTTCCTAAGAGGCATCAGCAGCCCTTGTAAGGCAATAGGCTTGGAAGCAGCCATTACAGGGAAAACTGACCTCCTCTGCATATTTAGAAGGGCTACTTCTACTGGCAAAGTAATCTCAACAGAATTTAAGGCTTTGAAGTTTTCAGCTCCAGTGGAATCTGCCCATAGGCCTTCATCCTATTTTCAGGGTCTCATTCTTTTCCAAACCATGATGACAACCTTAACAAAAGAAACCCTGAGAGATTGAGAATTAAGTCTGTGTTGTAATTCAGCCATCTAGAGAATAAGATTTAGAGTTTCGTTTTCAGAAGTCTTGATAGCTACAGAATATAACAAAAGTAACAGAAGCTTTGAGGTCTCTTATGTGGTCCTTGCGCTGGGAATTTAAGCCCCTGAGCATATAATTTTGCCCCTACTTTCTTGAGCACCATGAGGAAGAAGCCAAATAATCTCATTAGTGTCTTTATTTTCACTAACAAGTTATATAGCAGCAAATAATTAGTCAATCAAAACTTAGTCTTCTATAGACATTTAATTAAAGTTTACAAGGTTACTACTGTCTTTTAATTGATCACATCAGAGAACAAATGCTAAGTAACACAGAACAAATTTGGAGACACTGTGGGGAATAAAAAAATATATTTTTATTTTTATCCTTCTAAGTTCTTAGCTGGGGCTCCTATAACAACAACAACAACAACAACAAAAGAGGCAGAGAGAGAGAGAGGTAAAGAGAAGCATATAGATTATCATAATATAAATTTTATCTGAAATAATTCATAGAAGCAGTTAAACCTGAGCATTTTAATTCGAAGTTTGATATAAAGAGTAAGGAGTCATGGGGAAATGTGACAGGACAAAAGATATGAGCTAAGGTGTAATAAACTCAGGAAAACAGCAAGACTGTTTATTCATATTCCTTTTGGCATCCCTCCATTTTCAGACTAAAGAGGCTCCTTTCCTCCAGGTCTAAGGAGGGCAGTTCTGACATGAGGGTCTTATGACTTGCTTCAAGAAAAGGTCAGAAAATCTTTCCTGTACCTGACATTTCTCAAATTCCTTTACCTTAAAATATTCAGTATACCATGGTGTCATTTTCTGGGGTAGCATGTCCTGAACCCCATCAAAACCATCCTTAGGATTCTGATCCTTTGAAACCTTGGTACATTCCATCAGGGAAGTAGAATGAGTATAGATGTATAGATAATTGATTTTTTAAAATAAGGGATTTTGACAGGGATTTGGCCTTATTCAGGGCAGGTAATTGGGAAGGGAAGATGGATGTAAAGTCTAGAGGGCATGCATAAGGAAACCCATGAGAACAAATGAGAGTCCATAAGGATGGAACAGAATCTTGTGTGAGGCACTGTGCAGCCATTGGAAATACAGATCTAGGTATAATTACACTCTCTGTGCTTGTGAAGCCTAAGGTCTGCTTTGAAAGGTGGGCAAGTAAGTATAATGCTGAGACCTATGAGGGAGTAATGAACTAAGGGCTTTGGAAGCACAGATGCATACATCCAGTTAGACCGAGAGATAGATAATGAAGGGCTTCTCAGAGGAGGGACAGTGAGTATTCACCTGATATAGATGGGGTTGTGGCCAGATGGAATTTGTGTCAAGCAATTCAAGTAATTGTGTCAAGACATTTTGTTCATTCTATGTCTAGTCATGTCAAGCAATTTTGCCAAGCAATTGTACTCTGGAACACTTAGAACATAGTTTCTTAATGGATGGATTCTGAGAGATGAGGTAAATAATAATCAATTCATAAAAACTTGTACACTTAGCTAAATAGATGTATTTTAAGCATAAAAGAGACATAAACATATTTTATTTTAAAATATTACTCTCTTGAGTTTCCTCAAAAAATTAAAAACAGAACTACCCCATGAGCCAGTAATTCCACTACCGGGTGCTTACCCAAAGAAAAGGAAATCCGTATGTCAGAGGGGTATCTGCACTTCCATGTTTATTGCAGCACTATTCACAATAGCCAAGATATGGAATCAATATTAGTATCCATCAGTGGATGAATAGATAAAATGCAGTACATATACACAATGGAATACTACTCAGTCACAAGAAGAATTAAATCCTGTCATCTGTGACAACATGGAGGAGCCTGAAAGGCATTATGTTAAATGAAATAAGCCAGTCAAACACAAATACTACATGATTTCACTCATATGTAGAATCTAAAAAGCTTATCTCATAGAATAGAACAGTAGTTATCAGAGACTGGAGACAGTTGAGGGGAAAGGGGAGAGATTTGTCAATGTTTTATAAAGTTGTGATTTGTTAGGAGAAATAATTTTTGCACAGCAGGGTGACTATATTTAACAACAATGAATTGAATATTTTATTCAATTTATTCAATAGATAATTTCTAATGTTCTCATTACAAAGAAATAAACGTTTGAGGTGATGGACATGCTAATTAACTTGATTCAATCATTTCATGATGTATAAATGTATGGAAACATCACATTGTATCCCATGAATATGTACAATTATTACATGTCAATTAAAATTTTTAAAAAGTAAGAACTGCCTTCAAAGAGTGTTAAATTTAGAAAGAGGAAGACCAATCAGGAATTTATCATAACAATCAAGGGTCATGATCTGAAGATATGAATTAAGGCAGAGGAAATGTGACTATAGATAGTCACATTTTGTCCATTCTATGTCTAGTCATGTCAAGCGATTTTGCCAAGCAATTTTTTTCTCCCTCCCACAACTGATAACATTTCAGCAAGCTCTTATGCCCACCAGCATTTTCAGTATCAATACATGGGACTACCGTTGTCCTAATTTCCTGGGATATAACTAATTTCCTGGGATAACTCCTAGATTCTTCCTGA
>CAUYQG010079333.1:0-10557 GCA_963574415.1 Tarsius wallacei | reverse complement strand
GAACTAGAGTCTATAATACTGAGTGATCTTTCACAGCAACAAAGATCTGAGTATCACATGTTCTCACTCATAAGTGGACCTTGAACATCTATCATAATACTATAAGAAAAGGATCGACAGTGGTGGGAATCTATGGGGGGGGACAGGGAGGGCAAAGGGTGGGATTAATGGTAGTCAGTATCTGTCTGGGGATGGGGGGACACCCTTATCAACAAGGGTGCCCGAACTATGCATATTTGTATATCTAACCCTTAACTGTACCCCAAAATTTTAAAATAAAAAATATGGTTTAAAAAAAAGGTGTCTTAGTCTACTTCAGTTGCTATAACAAAATGCTACAAACTGGATGGCTTATAAAAAACAGAAATTTATTTCTCACAGTTCTGGAGGCTGGGATGTCCATGATCAAGGAGCCAGAAAATTGAGTATCTGATGAGAGCCTGCTTCCTCATAAATGGTATCTTCTCACGTCTGATGAAGGTGACTGAACTCCCTAGGATCTCTTTCATCCTCTATTCATGAGGATTAATCACCTAGTTATGTCCCAAAGTCCTCATCCCTCACACCATCACCTTGAAAGTGAGGATTTCAATATATAAATGTTGAAGGGACACAACATTCAGATCACAGCAGAGGCTCTGACCCATTCTTCTGGGCAGTTCTTACATAGAACAGGAATGTGAGTCTCAGAACCCCCAAGATACTGAGGTATTGCCCTAGGGAGAAAATATTCTCAGGCCTGTAGGCTTTCCATGTCATTCGGAGATGGTACAGAATGACCGCAGCTCTTTTGTTTTTTGAGGTTTTTAAATGTGTTTTTCCTATATAATTAGAGCCAATGTCTTAAGGTATTTTCTTACCTCCAATGCAGGATATTGTGGGGGGGAAAAAAACTCAGTATGCTTGCTTTTAAAAAGAGGCATATTTTTCTACACACACATGTGCGCGCACACACACTTTTTAATAAGTATCATAAGTACTTTCCAAATGTACCAAAATTGACAAAGTTAGCATATTTTAAAAGACCCAATCTGAATTGCACAATGAGTCGATATTTTCCAATCTCTTTGCCATGTTATTGCAAGACGTTTAAGCATTTATATATTGAGTCAACTTTGTGTATTGTAAAAATATACGTGTTTCTGTTTTTCAAATATTTTGGCTCAGTCTGTAATCCCAGCACTTTGGGAGGCCAAGGCAAGTGGATTGCCTGAGTAGATTGCCTGAGTCCGCAGGTTGGACCAGCCCAGGCAACTTGGCTCTACAATTTAAAAAAAAAAATGAGCTGGGCGTGGTAGCACACGCCTGTAGTTCTGGCTACTTGGAAGGTTGAGGTAGAAGGATCACCGGAGCCCGGCAGGTCGACGCTGGGGTAGCCATGAATATGCCACTGCACTCCAGCAGGGGCAACAGAGTGAGACCCCAACTCAAAAAAAAAAAGTATGCAAAGTAATTTTAAAGCGACATTTTCTTATCAAGTATTTTCGCAATTCATAGGTACTAGAGATATCCTGTGTGAGGTCTGCAAAGTTCTATGACATTTAGAACAGGATGGGAACAGGATACCAGGCAAAAATAGAAATATAAAGTAATGAAAGCTACAATTTTAGAGAAATATAAATCATTAAATCGTTTTCTAAGATCCACCATGAATAGAACTGGTTAACACGGGGGAGGGGAATATTATAAAATTCAAAAGATTACGAAAGAAAAATAAGCAATTAGATGGAAATTAATTTATCTGGAAGTGTATTATAGTGTCTAAATGTTCTAAAAATCTGGACATCATTTGAACTTCACCGCAGAAGCATTTTAAACTCAATCTACTAGTAAAATTTTTTCATGGGATTAAACCTCCAATCGCATAATAAAAACAGCATTCCAATTATGGAAACAAACTTCACAATAAAATCACTGGTATTATTATATAACCAAAGGTTAGTTGGTTCACCTTTATACAAGAAGAAAAAGCAAGTTTTTATTCATAAAAGGGAATTTCTATTCCCAGTCACATATATAGTAAATCCCAATAAGATTTTACTGTGGAAATTTTAACACAATATAACTTCTATGTGTGTTTAATTTGGCATAGCCAACGAAGAAACATCTTCAAGATGTTCCAAGTGTGAGGCTCACTCCAATTGTAAATGACTCATGTTTATGGATGTGATTAACAAACTGCCGGTGCACTCAGCTGTAGAGTAAAATTTTCAGCCAGTTCAAATATACATTCAACATAATGTACTCCTAGATCATCAAGTTCTTTTTGTACCAGCATTCTAGATAATCCCTCTACTTGAACAAAATATATACACTCTTTATTTGGCCATGGTTTATATGTAGTTTGACAATTCTTTTTTTATCTTACTTCAAGTCAACAAGCATCTACCAGAAGAAATGAAAACAGATTATAGGCAAGATCTCAATTAACTGATCAGGTACAAAAATTTCATTTACATTAAGTGTGTTATTTTTCCTTAATCTTTCCCGTTTATGACTGATTGTCGACCGTTCAACTAACGTAAATGTGTTTACCTAAAAGATCAGAGAAGTTATCCACCTTCATAGCCATTTAGAAGAGAAAAAAAATCTTCCTACTTGTTCCGAAATGGGTTATAAACACATCCCTAAAGCAATTTCAAACAATTGTATTCCTCTGCAATTTGATTCTGAAAAAAAAAAACTGAAAATTACACACAGAGAACACTTAAAATAAATCACAACTATGAAACAACAATTACTATATCTGGAAACACAATTAGGTGACTAATTATTTCAAAAATGCAATTGCACATCCAAATAGATATCCACTAATTTCCCTCCCACTCCAATCCTTTAACTTCCTCCTGTGTTTTTTCATGTCAATTTTAGCTCTCATATTATTTTTTCTCTATTATAAATAATGTGTTAAATAGTTTCATCTCTTCCACTAGTGTGAGCAATTCAATAATGTTTTCCTATCATTGTACGCAATGGTGAGGATGATTTGTATACATTATCTGACCCTTCATTTTCTACCTGTGTGATCTTTGTAAATCAATAACATGAAAAAAATTATTGTTTTTAGATTTGTATAAGCTGTAGTAACAAGAGAAATATACCAAATATAAGACATTTGGAATATAATATATTGCAGTGGATTCAAACACAATACATTTCACTGGTCACCATGGAATTTTTAGTGTTCTGTTTTATTTAATCTTTTGAGGTACTCTTAAGTTCAAAAAAATGAAGGAAACAATTTAAAATTTATGTTCTCATATTAACCACAGGATTGTCTTAATTCCAAGCAGACCAGATGTTTAAAAATTAAATGATTAGCACACAAACTCTAAATAAAAGTAAAATTCAGTTATTTCTCAACCTCTTTCGAGGAGATTCAGATTCAAAATAGCTTCTGGCTAGTATCATTTAATGTTGCAGTTATCACCTCATTAGTAAAACCACTGACAAACCTTAAAACCAAAACTAACAGACATTCAGTGCCATAATCTATAAGAAATACATTCTAACTTTGAAAGCCAAGAGGGAATTCAGTTCTTCCATGGCATACCCAGCCTTTACTTCCAATTGCTTGGCTCACAGGCATAGAATATAAGAATACATCCTTTTTTTAATCAGGAAAGAGGCACCCATAGTTCTCAGCTTTGGGGATTATACTCTGAAGCAAATAATATTTCACCCACCATTCAATATCTTTAAGAAAAGAGTGAGCAGAAAGTAGGGGAGAGAGGACGGTTATCCCACATATTCTACAAGGCTTAGTCTACATTGGTAGAATCTCTGGTGGGTAGGCTTGGAAGGAAAGGTGGACAAAGCACAGAGGAGCAGCTCTGATGGGCTGGGAATTACAGACATCATGTAAAACTCTTCCTTACAGTATCGAAGAATTGGGTTATGGGAGCTGAAGGATCAAAAGCCAAGTGAAGGGAGGTAACTTAAATAAAATCTGCCAGAAAATGGTAACTGAAGTGAAAACAAAACCCACCAACATCCATTAAAATGTAAACTGGATGTTGAGGTTTTCACCACCATTAGTGTAGAAAAAGAGTTAGAACAAAGAAAACCCACTCAACCTGGGTATCCTTGTGGCTTTACTTAAAATTAAGTAGAAAAAAATTCTAAAACAGAGAACAAGCATTCCAGACATTCAGAGCAAACTTCTGAAAACGTTTTTTATGACAGAATAAAAAAAAAAATCAGAAGACCATTTGGTATCCTCAATAAAGAACAAAGATATTTGGTCTCTATGAAAAAGATGAAATGGACAGGATTCCAGGTAGGTTAAACAAGGCAATGGGCTATGAATGACACGAAAAGGGAGAAGGGTATTTTAAAAACAAAAGATTACATAGAAGCTAAAAACAAAGTAGAAACATTAATTGATACTGAAGACGGTGGGTTTAAGTATTATTTAACTATTCTATGAGATTTCTCAGGAAGAAAGAAAAATAAAAGCATGATAGAGAAGAAGAAGCGAAATAGAGACTGGGGAACTAACATAAAGCTAATCCGTGTTCCCAGAGGAGAGCCCAGAGAAATAGAAACAATGATCAAATACAGATTTGAAGAAAACATCCGTAAGCCCAGGGGAAGGAGTGACATGGATCCAGAGAAAAAAATTAATGCGCAAAAAAACCTAAACCTTAACATATATGGCACTTTTAAACTAGTGAATACAGAAAAAAAAAATCCTGCAAAATTCCAGAGAGGAATAAAAAACTCTTACTTTTGAAAAAATTAAAAATATGCTAACTTCAAATACGATATAGCTACTAAGGAAATGTTATGCCCCAAATGGCATTATATAATATAATGTATGTGTATATTATATGTGTGCACACACACCAACATATATATAGTTATAACTGTAAGAAGAAACTCATAGAAATACAGTACTAATGCTCTACTTAAATAAAACTCTCTTAAAGAGAAAGTATTTGAAAATAAAAAGGACCATAAGTTATATGAGTAATAATACAACTAATGATGTTGATTTAACAGTTACATTTAAAAGTTTGGATTCTTTAAATAAAGAAAACACTTTTTGTAAAAAGTTTATCAAAAATTAATCATATATTAGAGGCAGATAAAAATATCAGAACGCCATAAAACATAGAAATACAAACACAAGGAAATTAACACATAAACTCAAAGGAAATTAAGATAACAACATTCAAAAGTAAAAGCACAGAGGTACACTTTAAAATAAAACATTCCTAAATGGCACAGACTAAAGAAGAAATCAAAATTGCAATCATAAAATATTTTAAAATTAAGAACAATTAGAAATCTATACAAAAGTTGATGATGTGCAATAAAAGATTGAAAGGAAAAAATGGCATTCAGGGTTCTGAGTTATCTTTATAAAATGAATAAAACAAAATAACAAGATATTCAACTCAATAAGCTGGAGAAGTTCAATAAAGGTTAATAGAATAATCCTAAGAAAAGTCACAGGAATTAATCAATACAATAAAAACAGAACTACATATTCATTTAATAACCTAGCAAAAAAAGATCAATAAAATAACCCTAAAGAAAACAGAGAAAATGAATCAACAAAAATAAAATCAGAAGAAAGAACAATGAAGTAAGTAGAACTCAGCAAGACTAAGAAAGCAACATTCAAATTTCATTTAAAATTATAAAGTAAATGTGATCAAATAAAGAAACAAGATAAAATATTATAAAAGAATATCATATGTAATCTTATTCTGACCAATGTGATAAACTAACACAGTGGCAATAATGTAAAAAAAAAAAAAAAAGTAACAAAACTGATTTAGAAATAAATAGTAACCAGAATATAATAGAACAAATATACAGCAAAAGGAAAAGAAAGCAGCTTTCAGAAAATCTATTTAAACAAAAGAAACAAGACAACTAGACGTGGTGGGCTCACACCTGTAATTCTAGCACAGTGGGAAACCAAGGTGGGAGGAGTGGTTGAGTCTGGAGTTCGAGACCAGTCTGAGCAACATAGTGAGATCCTGTCTCTATTTTGAAAAGAAACAAAGAGAGGGGGAAAAAAGAGGGAGAGAGGGAGGAGGGAGGGAGAAAAAGAGAGACAAAAGGAAAGAAAAAAAAAGAGACACAAATTGCTTATGCAAATTATTTCAAAATTATACCATATTCTACACCATAGATAAATGAGAGAAGGCTACTGTATTCATTTTATATCACTATTACAAGCCTAATACCAAACCTGACAATGATTATTTTTAAAAATATATACATCTCACTTTAAAAAGCAAACATGACTAATAAAATATTTAAATAAAATCCAGGTGTGTATAAAAGAAAAAAAACACAACCAAATAAGAACTGCAAATACTTGAAACAGAGACAGAAACATTATTTTCCTTAATAATTATTTTTCTCGAATGATCAAAGGAAAAAGATGCAAGGGGAGTTATGCCATTTCAGATTGTAACATGTATTGCCTATAAAAATTAAAGCATCATGACACTAGCTCTAGACAAGAAAGACAAATGATTAAACAATGCTTGCTGTCAATGATACCTAAATATGCCTAGTATAAAACTTTGCTATAAGTACCTGTGACTTTTTTTAAAATGTGACATTTTAAATCACTGGAGAAGGTATAGATTAACAAAGAAACGTTATTTTAAAAATTGACTTGTACATGCCAACAAGTGCTCAGGTCACAAGGAAGAAGGCAAAGTTCCAGAGGTTAGCCTCCAAATTCAACCAGACAAACCATTTGAAAAGGAAATAGCTCAAGGAACATGCCAACAGGACTGTGAATGTGCATCAATTCTGTCTACATCTGCCCGTCAGCCCTTATCTTTCCTCCTCACCCTTCATTAGCCACTGTCCCTAAATCACACTAAGTTGGCAAAGAAAATAATCACAATGTGCCCACCAATGATGCTGCCCATAATTAACTAAAATAGGTAAGCAAGGAAGGTGAAAAGCTATAAAAATTCCATTTAGTTCACAGGCCACTACTTATTTCCATGACATTTTAAAAATAGAGATGCTTCTACTCTATGCATAAAAGCGGGAGTATGTAGTCTCATAAAATGCCATTGAGAAAAAAAGAATACAAATTCTGTCTTGACATATGGGAAATACTTTTATATCCTAAACCTGGTAATTTTCAAATTCTATCAAGTTTGATTTTCCAGCTAACCTTCTCGTTTTCAATATGTTCTATCATATAACCTTTTGCGAGACTGTATTTAAATTAATTTTATTTTGAAAAATTTCCACCATCCTTTGTTGAATGCTGAGATAACAAATAGCCAGGGCTGGAAGTTTCTAAACTATTCTAATCCACTCCCTTCTGGATCTGTTTCTAACATTGCTGAAGACATTTAAGGATTATCCAATTTCCAAAACAATAACAACAAATCTTTGGTAACTGGCAGCAAAACTAATGCCATTATAAGATTATCAGCCCATCAGATAAAAAGAAGAGCCAGAAACCCCACTAAGGCTTGTGTTTCCAGATAATGCCACATAGGCCAAAATTTGTTCAGAGAGCTGTTTTGGATGCTCTCCAATTAACGTTACACCTAACCCAGCGTGGTTCATAATTAAGGTATTATGGGAAAAGCCAAAGACAAAAATTGCATCTGAAGTTTTCATGACCACTTTTTCCCCCAGGTGCCAAGATAATTCAAAGTAGCAAAACAAATGCCCCAAGACAAAGCTGAAGGAATTCAAATCTGAAGACCCCTCAACTCCCAATCTTTTCTTCTGGATAACAAGCCTACCCTCCTCTCACCACCACCATTTCCCCACAATATCCTGCTGTCTTTCCTCTCAGTGATGTAGCAATAGTTAAACTCTTCTCTGAAAAAAATAAATTGGTAGCTTACAATCAAATAGAATAGGTATTTATGTTGTCTCTGTGTTTTGCCTTCATATATATAAACATATGAGCTCTAAAAGTACATGGCTTTCTGCCTAGATACTCACTGTTTTGTTTATTTCAAAATGCTTGGTGAAAGTCTGTTAATATTACTTAAATTTTGTTTCGGGTGAATCTGTCCAAAAAAAAAAAGTCACTGATACTCAAATCAATAAATGTTGTTTATTCCCTCAACACCTCCCCCTGAAAGACAACCTGGGGACAGAAGGGAACATGAAGGGGGAAGGGAGAAGGGAGAAACTGCAACAGGAAACTAAATTTGAGTTATGATTACAATGAATTCTGTTTCCTATCGATTCAACACCCAAGAGCAGCCACATTTAAAGAAAAGAGGCATGTGATAGTCACTGTTCACAGTGAGTCTAGCCATAAACAGCTGGACAAACTAAAACTATGGAAAGCGGTAGATGCTGAAACTTTGACATTAAAAACTCAATTTAGAAAAAGAAATACTTGAAATAGGTAAGTACATTGGTAGATTAGATAGAAAGATAAAGCCTTAGGCTTTTTCTCTTCTTCTAGGAATCTAGAAACTAAGTCGTTTTCAATTAATTTTCTTCTCTGATAAGAATGTCCACTTGCTTGAGGTTATAATATTTCTCAGCAGAGAGCACTAAAGCACAACTGTTGGAAAAGAAAAAAATAAAAGATTCATTCTTTCTTTCTTCACAGGGTCACTAGACAACAGCCTCAGGAACTCTGAGGCCATGGGGCTAGGTCAAAATGGCACAACATCAGTGTCATGTCAGATGCAGGTGAAAGTGTGAGATGTCAAATTTGAATTCCTCACAGCAATGTTAATTTGCTTATATGTCAATGTAATCATTTGGACTACTGGCTAGATTATTGAATATAACACTTCACACTATGTAAAACATGCGAACTGGTTAAAATTACAATAAAAAATTTTAATATGGAAACCCTTGGTGTTTTGTTTTGTTTCTTTCATTTAAATCTGTAGTCTGATATAAAAGTAAGATCATTTGAGTGTACTTGCACTTGAGCTCACGTTAGGGTTTTGATGAAGAAGAATTGGTTGATTTGTAAGTGTGAGTGCATTTTTTCCTCTTTGAGAAGTAGATAAGAATACCTAACCACTAATGCTTTCCACAGCTGCCATACTGAAATGGCATCATGGAGACACCTTTTCTTCCTCAAGGATTTCCTATCTGCCTTTAAGTGGAAAGTCTTCCCAATCTTGGCCTTCTCTTTTACCTTACAGTTATGGAATCAAACAATATGATAATCCCACCTTACCAGTATTTTTTGGATCACATCTAGCGTATTATGTTCTACTATAAGCATCTCATTTTGAGGAAACGATTTAAAAAACAAAGATGTTTGCTTTATGATGGCCAAGATGGTAGAGCAAACAAAGATGTTTGCTTTATGATGGCCAAGATGGTTTTGGAACAAAGATATATGCATGATATCTGGTAGAGCTGAGAGTGTCTCACCTGGGGAAAGGAGGGCTTAAAAAGATAAGTAAGGAGGAGAGGGATTGAAATTTCTTCTGCATAGCTCCAATGGGCATATATCAGAGACTTGCTAAATGCTTGACAAATCCATATTTTCTTACCAGGCACACAACTAAACTGTTTCTCAACCACTCTTGCAGTTAGGTGGAGCTGTGTGATCGACTTCTTTCCAATAGAATAGTCTACATCCAGGCCCAGCCCTTATAACCTCACATGCGATTCTCCACATTTTCCTGAAAAGTAGATTAGCAGCAGGTAGCAGATCTAAGCCTTGGTCTTGCTCTATCTCTAACATGCATCTTATCTCCTTCTTTTGCTCTCTGAGTCTTTGGTTACGTCTTTAAAACATCTGCATTTGTGGGGCTACTTATAGGTGCTTTTTATAGTGTTTGTGTGGCTCTGTTCCCTTCCTAGTCAAACAAGATATTCTTCAAGTGGGGCACAATGCTTCTGTGAGCTCGTCCGTGCTCCTATCAGCACACCTGGGAACACGCCCCACGCATAGGAAAGATGTTGCACACTTAGGTAACTCCTATTAGCAAAGCTGAAACCAACTCATTAAAATAAGCATTTCTAGTGATTTGTGACACCTTTCCAATTACCAGGTGTCTGTCTCTTATGTTTCTCGGCCAAAAAAAAAAAATGGAAAAGCTCCATTTGCTGAGTTAGTTTCAGATCCATAGAAACATCTGCTCATCTTCTGGAGTGGATATGAACAAAGCAGAGACCTAACAACAATAAATCAAGAGCAAAAGTGAAAATTTGACAACCTTAGTGTAACTTTCTATGCAAATCCTAATATTCTTCTTTAAAATAGCTCTTAATGTTTAACTCAGCCCAGGCTTCAATGTTTAAACAATATAATTGGTTTGTTTTCCTCACATGAAAAGGAACTTTTTCCCCCTCAGCCAGTTCATTTAATAAATACATAAATATTGAGAGGTTTCTGAAAATGTATGCATTTTCAAATGAGTACTTTTCTTCCGGCTTCCCCAAACAGTCTGAAAAAAAATCACCATTAAAAATATGTATATTTTAGGATTGCGGTCAAGATGGCGGCAACACAGGCGGAACTGTGAGATTCTCCGAATGTGAGTTCCCCAAAAAGTCTCTTGCCCTCCTTCCCCTACCCCACTGCCCACAGCTAGACGCATTGGTCCGAGGCTCAGGGACCCC
>CAUYQG010079332.1:0-10542 GCA_963574415.1 Tarsius wallacei | reverse complement strand
AGGCTCGGTGACTTAGCCTGTAATCCCACCCTTTGGTAAGCTGAGGTGAATGGATTGCTTGAGCCCGCAGGTTCGAGACCTGCCTGGGCAACTTGGCGAGACCTCATCTCTACAATAAATCAAAAAATCAGCCGGGCATGGAAGCGCGTACCTGTAATTCCAGCTACTCGGAAGGCTGAGGCGAAAGGATTGCCGGAGCCCAGCAGGTCGAGGCTCCGGTGGCCGGGAGTGGCCACTGCACTCCAGTCTGGGTGACAGAGTGAGACTCCAACTTTAAAAAAAAAAAAAAGAATAATCGAGTTTAGTTCTCTTGAAATTATAGAGGGGAGTATTGGGCCTCAAGAATAGAAACAAAAGAAATTTAACAAGAAAAGGGAGATATGAACTTACTGACAATGAACATGCTGTCAATGAGAATTTTTTAAAATAGACAATAAGGATAAACAGCAGATTAACAAACTTGTTTTGAAAATCACCAGAGAGTTCTGCTTTTGACATATACATTTTAAGCATTAGATAAAAGTGATTCTTTTCCTGATACACTTTTCTTTTCTTTTTTTTTTTTTTTTGAGTTGGAGTCTCACTCTGTCGCCCAGACTGGAGTGCAGTGGCCGCTCCCAGCCACCGTAGCCTCGACCTGCTGGGCTCCAGCGATCCTTCCGCCTCAGCCTTCCAAGTAGCTGGAACTACAGGGGCGCGCTACCACGCCCAGCTGATTTTTTTATTTATTGTAGAGATGAGGTCTCACTTGCCCAGGCGGGTCTCGAACCCGCGGGCTCAGGCAATCCACTCACCTCAGCCTCCCAAAGGCCCGGGATTACAAGCTGAGCCACCGAGCCCGGCTCTGATACACTTTTCAATGAAAAAAGTTTAGGAAAGCAGATTGAGTTAAATTGATCATAAATAAATTTTACAGCATAATAAAATATTACCACCTTCAGGAACTTGTTAATTTTCAAAATTCCTCATACTCCTTCTAAATCTTTCTCAGATGGCATTACAAATCTGAGGTCTGTTTTCTTTTCCATGAAATTTCCTGTTCCAGATCCTCACCGTATTTGTGGTTCTATCTATACAAGGGAGACCCAAAAAACCCAAAATTTGTTTATAAACAATTGTATTTATTCTTGCATGTTTGAACTTTTGTCACCTTAAAAGTATTCTCATTTGATGCAATACACCTATCGAGGTGCTTCTTCCACTGCTCAAAACAGTTTTTGAACTCGTCCACTTTGATGCCTTTTAGTGCTTCTGCCATTTTTTGTTTCACCTGTTGGCAAAATGGTTCCATTTGAGGACTTTTTTCATCCAGGGAAACAAACAAACAAAAAAACTCACTCAGGGCGAAATTGGATGAATAGGGAGGGTGGGGCATGGGGGTCATGCTGTTTTTTTGGTCAAAAACTGTTGAACACTCAGCGCAGTGTGGGCAGGTGAACTCATAAGTCACCCATCATGAAACGGGCAAATACATTGAAAGAATCACCAAAAAAAAATTCACTGAAGACTGAATGCAATCTCTCCCAACAATGCTAGCTGGTACACTGATGCTGATGGGTTTCTAGAACACTCACCTAGTGAGGGAAGCCTGTACTACAAGGGGCCCATCCTCCAAAAAATAATTTTAGTCTTTTGGGGGGGTCACCACATATGTTGTTTTTTTGTGTGTGTTTTTTTTGAGTTGGAGTCTCAGTCTGTCACCTAGACTGGATGGCAGTAGCACGCTCCCGGCCACCGCAGCCTCGACCTGCTAGGCTCAGGTGATCCTTCTGCCTCAGCCTTCCAAGTAGCTGGAACTACAGGCATGCGCCACCATGCCTGGCTAATTTTTTCATTTATTGTAGAGATGAGGTCTCACCAAGTTGCCTAGGTTGGTCTTGAACCCACAGGGCAATCCTCTCACCTCAGCCTCCCAAAGTGCTGGGATTATAAGTGTGAGCCAGCATGCCCGACCACCCCATATGTTAAAACAGAGTATCTCTAATCCTTTGCCCTCTCACACCTCCCTGATCACATTGTTGTATTCCCTGCCCATGTATGACTCTTCTACATGTTCACCTCCACCTCCATTCCACCTTCCCAAGAAATTCCCACTCTTATTCACCAAAAGATCCCTGTCCATCCTTCCCACTTCAGCTGAAAGACTTGATCCTCTTAGCAAACTTCTACTGGCAGACATCAACTCTCCCTTTCCTCATTTACAGCATCTCTCTGCCAGTTGTACAACCATCTCCTTGTGGCCAAGGAGTAGATATTTTTATTTTTGCTTCCCCAGTATCTCTCTCAGAGTCCAGCATATAGTAAAAGCTTAATTAGTGCTTTTAGCATGAGTGCATAAGTAAATGAATGAATTGTATAAATGAAGAGCATGTGGAATAAGAAGGAATGGAGAAGTCTTTGAGAGTCTTACCCAGAACAGAGAGTTATTGTTGTTGAAAACAGGATTAGTCATTCCAGAAAACTTTAAATTTAATGCTGTAAAGAAATAAGAAATAATTCTAGCACCTTAAGCAGGATAGTGATATGGTAAATATAGTGTTCAAGGAAATTTGATCTGGCACTGGTAAACAAAGAAGCAAGAACAATAAAATGTACAGTTGTTTCTTGGTATCTATGGGGGATTAATTTCAGGACCTCCCATAGATACCAAAATCCATGGATGTTCAAATCCCCGATTTTTTTTTAAATGGTAGTATTTGTGTATAATCTATGCATATTCTCTTGCATACTTTAAATAATCTCTAGATTACGTTTAATACCTAATACAATGTAGATGCTATGTAAATACTTGTTATACATATTGTTGAAGGAATAATGACATGAGAAAAGTCTGTACATGTTCAGTATAGATACAACCATCCATTTGTCTCAGTCTGCGGTTCGTTGACTCCACAGATGTGGAACCCAATGGATACAGAGAGCCAACTGTACTACGACTAAGCAAATGTGTGTGTCACGAGGACTTCTTATAAATGCCTACAAGTGACCATATTGTCAGCAATAGCTAAACAATTCAAATCTTCCTCCAAGAGATTCACTTCAGCCTGCCCATTAAAGGGTAAATTCTAAAAATTTTATGACAGTTGATTTGGTGTGGAAATATATTTCTTGTATCTTTGCCATTTCTGACTCAGACTAGGAAATAGAAATCCAATTACCTCCTTTCTCCCTAGTTCATGGCCTAGAAGTAACCTATAACTAATTATTCGGTTAAGTATCCCTGAGTTAGTGCAAGAGGTACAAACAAAAATGATGAATTTTGAACATTTCTAAAAGGTTCTTTTAAATGGAACTTTTGAAAGTCTAGTTTAAATTTATAAATACTTGAGGTTTCTGAAAAATGTACAGTTTTTCCTTAGTATGAGTAACTTTGTGGATACAAAAGTATAAAAGTATGCAGAATAACATTTTTCTTCTCTTTTTTGAACAGCAAAACTTAGAGAGTAACCTCACCAACCTTATTAAGAGGAATACGGAACTGGAGACCCTTTTGGCTAAACTCATCCAAACTTGTCAACATGTTGAGGTGAGTAGCTCTGTATCTCTGTGTGGTATATTTTCATATGAAAACTACTAGATTGGGTTTTTATATCCTCACACTTTATAATTTTAAAATGAGAATCTTAGCCGGGCTCGGTGGCCTAGTCTGTAATCCCGTGCTTTGGGAGGCTGAGGTGAGTGGATTGCCTGAGCCCATGGGTTCGAGACCCACCTGGGCAACTTGGTGAGACCTCATCTCTACAATAAATCAAAAAATTAGCCGGGCGTGGTAGTGCATGCCTGTAGTTCCAGCTACTTGGAAGGCTGAGGCGGAAGGATCGCAGGAGCCCAGCAAGTCAAGGCTGCGGTAGCCGGGAGCATGCCACTGCACTCCAAAAAAAAAAAATGAGAATCTTTCTTAAAATTAAATCTTTTGTGGAAGCTAAAGTAAAAGTGAGATGAAATTGGAAGAAACTAGAACCTCAGAGAACCTCTCCCATCCAGGACTGCCTCGCCTCGCATTATAGCTCTCCCCATCCAGCATTACATAGCATTCCTGATGTCTTAGATTTTAATCACCCTTATAAAGAACAGTCAAACAAAGCACTATTTAAAAGGAGTTGTGTTCGTTTACCAGGGCTGCCATAACAAATTACCACAAATTTAAATGGCATAAAACAAAAGAAATTTATTCTCTCTTGGTTCTGGGGGTCCAAAGTCCTAAATGAAGGTTTTGGCAGAGCATGTTCATCCCCTGAAGACTCTGGGCGGTGGCGGGAGATCCTTCCTTGCCTCTTCCCACCATCTCGGGTCTGCAGGCAATCCTTACAGTTCCTTGGCTTGTGGCTGGAGCACTCTGACCTCTGCCTCTGTAGTCACGTAGCATTCTCCCTCTGTGTCTCTGTGTTTGTGTCCAAATTTCCTTCTTTAAAAAAAATTAATTTATTTTCGACTCAGGAGGAGCCCACCTTACCCCAGCCTAACCTCACTTTAATTTGATTACATCTGCAAAGAACTCTATTTTCAAATAAGGTCCCAGGGGTTAGGACTTGAACATATCAGTTCGGGGAACACAGTTCCACCAGCTACAGGTATACATTAAATGCATCTTAGTTGTCAGGTGTGTTTCCATGAAATCAACCACAGTTGCAACAATAGCAGAACCCGCAATGACTCTATATTGTGTGAGGAAAAAATAGACACCAATTCTTAGTGTGATTTTCAAAATCTTCTTCCCTCTTCTCCCAACCTGTCTTTCCCACTACCCCACCCCTATGTCCTGAAACTAAGCAATTGCCATTCACTGTGCTTTTAAGCCTTCTGGTCTTTTACCAAGCAGTTCCTTCTGCCTGGTAGGCCCATCCACCCCAGGTAATCCCTCCTGTCTATCCTCCAAGTCCCAAGTCAAGGGGCAGTTCAATTATGGGTGTTTCTCTGGTTCCCCGGGCCAGAGTCATCTCTCCTTTCTCTGAATCACATAACATGTTATCAATAATCTTCTTACAGCTTTTATCACTCTTTTATGTACCAGTTTCATTTTTCAAACTAAAATGTGGAGTCTTTGATGATGGGAGTCAGATCAAATTCATCTTTGTATCTTATGGACCCTAGTGCAGTAGTTTTCACACGGTACAGCCTTAGGGAATTCGTTGTGAACAAATATCCATGATGATTCTCCAAATAGCCCATCTGAACACTGTTTCCATGCTTGCAAGCTCAGCTCCCCAAAATATCTAAAGTTGAAGAAGCAAATTATCTTGAGTATGCATTTTACAGTTTTGACAGTAACTCCATTTTTGCAACAGCAGTTTCTTCAAGTCCCTTTTATCATCTAAGCAGTAATTATAAGTTTATGGCCTCCTATGTGCCTATAACTTGGCAGTACATGCACAATGTAGTAAAACATAATAATAATGATTAGAATGTGTTGAATACACAATTAAAAAACA
Source organism: Tarsius wallacei (assembly GCA_963574415.1). Classification (NCBI taxonomy): domain Eukaryota; kingdom Metazoa; phylum Chordata; class Mammalia; order Primates; family Tarsiidae; genus Tarsius; species Tarsius wallacei. The sequence goes on along the minus strand of CAUYQG010079332.1, from coordinate 5,113 downwards.
GTAGGGTAGCCAATCAAGTACTGAGCTAGTAGAATATTGCATTTGATTCTAAGACCCACATTTTTTCCAGACTAATAGCTCTGAAATTGAACTGCAACTTAAAATTAATGATGAGACAGTTTAATGGGCAGGTTTTTTTGGTACTACTGACACTCAAAATATGTATGAAACAGTTACTGATGTCTTAGATTAGATGGAGTATGGTATGGGAAGAGGGGATTAAAAGAGAAAGAAATAAAAGTGAGTACAATTTGTCTGAAACCTTATGCAGGAGTCAGTACTTGAACCAGATCCCATAGATTTCACAACTACTGATTTTCAAAATATTCTAGGTATTGGGGTGCCAGCTTATTTATGCAACACAATGGTGTTTGTCAATGATACATTCCTCAGCATAATAGAAATTAGCAAACTTCACTTTCAGATCCTATCAGTGTAAAGGCATCTCTATTATGCAAACACTGGTGATTTGATGGAAGACTGAAAGCACTTTGAGTTCATAAAATTTGCACCTTTACTTACAAGCCCTCTCTTTATATTTGGAAATTTAAAACGAGTTATTGAGAGAAACACATGAGTTGGCAACTTTTTCCAACTCCAAATTTGTGCTTCCCTAGGATAGTATCTAGGGGAATAGGAATTAGGGATGTTCTCCTCTCCCACCTAAACCATCCACTCATGTTGGGATGAAGTTGGGAGTGTGAAGGCAGAGGCAGCAACAACAGCAGAGCCCAGACCTTTCTAACCCTCTGCTTAGACTGGATTCTCTTTTGGCAATGATCTCACCAGGGAACATGTTGAGTCTTGTTGATTAAACAACATTGGAAATAGTAGTGAGCAAGCATAATGTTTCCATTATTATAGGACAAAGTGAATATGTATTATATGAATAAATGGATGAACAAAATGGGAAGACCCATGTGCCCTATTTTATTTTTATGATGCGATGGCATTTGATGTTAAGGACAATAAGAAAGAATTGCTTCTCTTCAGTTAAAAAAAATTACCTGAGCTTTATGGTAAATCTTATAAATGCTTTATGCATTGGGTGATTATTTCATTCAATTTCAGCTAGTTACTTCTTGAAGCACTAATGTCTGGTTTCCATTATGGCCTGTAGCGATTTCAGAACAAATGCCTTGCTCCTAATGCAATATTAGTATGGCTTGAATTTACAAAATGTTATTTATCCCAACATGATGTAAAATTACATTCTATGATGCTCGGTAATTTCAAATGATAGATAAATTCAAGAAATTTGCAAGCAGATTTTATTTTCGTTTTAACAGATCAAATGAGATGTAGGCTTTTTAAGTAAAACTATAACTGAATCAATTGTGGCAGACTTACAATAGACATACACATGCCATTAGAAGTTATTCTATACAAGGAATAAAACATACTCATTTATTTCACTGTTGGTTTTGTATAAATCCTTCTGAATGAAAGCAAATGTTTGTGGATGAGTAAATTTGGTATTTGGGAAATTCATTCTAGATAAAAATTAAAGAAAATTATTTATAAGTAGAAAAATATTAATACTAACTTACCTATTTTTACATGTGCTCCCTTATTCCTAATTATTAATATTCTTGAAGTATAATTTTCAAGAAGTTGAACACCCAATTCTCATATAATAATTGCACAAGTTTACATCAAAGATTTATTTAACTCACTAATGAAGGAACCAGCAAGATGATGAAGCTGGTTCAAAGAAAGATACCAGAAACTGATGTATATAAATGTGGGAGAGGGAGGTAGAAGTGGAAAAAAATGCCAGAATGACATAGCTAAACTAGAAACAAAGCTGGTTAATGGCCTACAGGGCAATAAAGTAATGACATTTGGGCAAAATACATTTTATATGATCCTGTTTCTCTAAGTTAACATCTAACTTTGCAGAATTGAATCCCTTACCAACAGTAAATAGAAAGCCAAATTCTGTTACACCTCAGCCTGGAGGGTAAGACTTAGGCTGGCTTCATGGATATGCTCTAGCAGACATTGGAAAGACTCAGTATTCTCTTTGCCTTATTTCCAAATTTCGGATAATTTTCTTAACATGACTTTCCATTCTAGATATTGTTGATCTATGAGAAATAATTGCTAAGCAAATATTTCTGGGTGGGGGTAGAAATTTTTGCCTGTGGCCAGTTATTTTAATTTGTTGAAGTGTCTTACTAGTTTGTTCATTTTGTTAGTGTGGATGGGGTCCCACTGTGTGTACATGTTGCACTGTGCTAGATGCCGAAGGACACTGCCCAAAAGGAGCTTAAGATTTTCACTAAGACAAAAGAGCAACTAGAATACAATATAAAGTAGGAAGCCATAATTATCATAAAAGGGTGTGGATTATCTATTTCAGAATTTCAGAGAAGAGAGAAATTATTTCTAGCTGGGGTTGAGGGAGATAGCACACAATCTGAGCCGGCCTTCAAGCGTAGGTAACATCTGGGTTTATGGTCAGAGAGGAATAGTACTGCTGACCGGGTAAACACAGGGATAGGGATGGAAAAATGAGAAGTGCATGATTATGTACACAAAGCAGGGGGATCATTCTGGAGAAACGGACGGTATATAGGAAGGAAGGATGAGGAGGAACCAGCTTTGAAAAGATGCAAGCTGGGAGGGCATTCATGTTGCATCTGAATTTGAACTCTGTTCTTGAAGGTCCCAGACTTGTTAAGTTTCACAGTTACAATTGACATCTCCAACTCTTTCCAGGAAGTGATATTTTTGGTTATTGGGAAAATAATATGGGTATCTCCATGTAAAATAATCCCACGTCCAAGAGAACTAGGAAACTCCAAAAAGGTCGTGGAATTTGTTAGGCACCAGCATTCTATTCTTTTAAATCAGTTCAGTGGAAAAGAATTTCCTGGTTCACATCCTTGGTTCCTAGACTATACTCCTTCCTTTTCCTCCTCTTGAAGGTATCCTTGTATTTGGGCATGAGCATTCCTCAGGAAAATAATTCCCATGCCAGCTGTAGCTAAAAAAACTCACAGTTTAGAGGCAACTCCTAATTGTTGTAAATTAAGTCAATGAATTTCTTCCCACGACTCATGAGGAAACGCCACATCCTTGTAAGTACACACCTCCTCCCAAGGTTTCTCTTCTGCTTTTCTTTAGAATGGAAAAGAGTTTGAAGTTTCCCCTCCCATTGTTTTCATAACTTGCTTTTTGAATGAGGTAAGCAAATAAAGTGGCTTTTTTATTGTAAGCAACAAGTCTTTTTATTTTACTTTTTTTGAGTTGGAGTCTCACTCTGTCACTCACGCTGGAGTGCAGTGGCATGCTGCCGGCCACCGCAGCCTCGACCTGCTGGGCTCCGGCGATCCTCCCGCCTCAGCCTTCCAAGTAGCCGGAACTACAAGCACACGCTACCACGCCCGGCTAATTTTTGATTTATTTTAGAGACGAGGTCTTGCCAAGTTGCCCAGGCGGGTCTCGAACCCGCGGGCTCAGGCAATCCACTTGCCTCGGCCTCCCAAAGTGCTGGGATTACAGGATGAGCCACCGAACCCCACCTGAAATAGTTTTAAATATTTATGATTCCACCGTGAATTCCCAAGCAGCTTGTTAATTATTGGGCGATATCGTGCATCACTACTAGTTTCCAAGGAACAGCGTCCCTCGACTGGCAGGATTTAAAATTTTGTGGGGAAGGTTTTTGGTCAGGACAATGATGGGGAAAACCACGAGCTAGAGCCAGGCATGGGGAAAGTCCCATCAGGTGACAAGTGATGCCACATGAGAATCCCGTAACACACCCGCATTCTGAGTGTCCTGCTGTACGTTCAGTGAGTGAAAAAGATGATTATCTGAGACTTTAACCTCTCTTTGTTAACATAAGCATTTTCCCACACTTTTTTTTTTTAAGATGAAGTGTCTCCCTCTTCGCCCAGGCTAGAGTGCAGTGGCACGCTCACAGCCACCACAGCCTCAACCTGCTAGGCAGGCTATCCTCCTGCCTTAGCCTTCCAAGTAGCTGGAACCACCACACCCAGCTAATTTTTTGATTTATTGTAGAGAGGAAGTCTTGCCATGTTGCCCAGGCTGGTCTCGAACCCCTGGACTCAGGCAATTCTCTCTTCTCCACCTCCCAAAGTGTTGGGATTACAGGTGTGAGCCACTGCGCCCAGCTACACACTTTTCAGGTGCATTGAATTTTCTAGGAACGTTACTCCCTCAAAATTGTGGTGTTTTGTGCTTTGTTTGGAACGCATTCAGAGCTGTGGGCCGTTTGGGAAAATAATGTCACCAAAGGCAACATCACTTGTAATAATTTGAATAGTGAATATTGAGAAAAGAAATTTTATTTGAGGAATGCAAGTCTTTTTAAATTATCAGGCCCAGAGAGGCATTAAAATGAGACAGCAGTTATGTTCTACTTCCTCTTTGAGCTATGTATTTATCTCTTGAAACCTCTTGGTATTGCCACAAGTAGTTATAAATGCCACACCGGAAACCATAAGATACACTCATAGTTTAATGTATAGCCAATCACTAACCGTTGTTACTTCTGTAAACCAATGACCATTCTTGAACGACAGCTTTGTATCAACCCACTCCCTCTTCCCTTCTTTTCCTTTAAACATCCACCTGTAACTGCTGCTAATCAGAATGTATATTCGCGGCTACTTGAATCTGTGCTCTCAGGTTGCAATCTTCAAGCTTGGCCCAAATAAGCTCTCTACTAGTATTAATTTTGCCTCAGCTTCTTCCCTTTATGTCGACAATAACCACCCAAATCAGTCTGCATTTGTAGCTCCTGCATTTAAGGCGATCCTACATACAGGTACAAGCATAGGAAACCTTCATGACATCCGTAGTGTCATCATGCCTGAGCATCTACATTTTGAAATATATTACAAGTTATTGTCTTTTGTTTTACCTTTATATTACAGTTAGGGTATTATATCGTCTTTTTTTTTTTGAGTCGGAGTCTCACTCCGTTGCCCAAACTGGAGTGCAGTGGCACGCTCCCGGCCACCGCAGCCTCTACCTGCTAGGCTCCGGCGATCCTTCCGCCTCAGCCTTCCAAGTAGCTGGAACTACAGGCGTGTGCTACCACACCCGGCTAATTTTTTGATTTATTGTAGAGATGAGG
>CAUYQG010079331.1:0-16404 GCA_963574415.1 Tarsius wallacei | reverse complement strand
AATTGGCAGTAGTAGGAAACTGTGGGGGGGGGGGGATTGGCCGTTGGGGGTAAATGGTGGGGGGGGAGGGGGCATCCCACTAAAAAAAGGGACCGTCAAAAACCAATTTTTTTTTACGGCCCCCGGAAATGTACCCCACATCTTTATAATAAAATAATTAAACAAAAAAAAAAGAGAAAAGAAATGCCCCAGGAAATAGTCCTGGTGGGAAGGAGGACGTGCCTCCCACCCCCCCACAACCCAGATACAGCCTCTGGGGCTGAGAGGAGGGGCGGGACCAGGGAAAGGACATCCCAGCAGATTGGGTTGTGAGATGAGGACAGTGGAGTCACGATCCTGAGAGGGCTTCAGCGGTCATCTCCAGCAATTGCAAACCTTTGTGGCACAAGAGCCCGGTTTCACGGAAGACAGTTTTTCCATGGACCGGGGGGACAGAGTGGGAGGGTGCTGGGGGAGATCATTAGTCATTAGATTCTCATAAGGAGCACACATGCGTGGTTCACAACAAGGTTCGTGCTCCTATGAGAAGCTAATGCCATCCCCGATCTGACAGAGACGGAGGAGCTCCGCTCACCTGCCAGTCACCTCCTGCCGCGCACCCAGTTCCTAACCGGCCACGGTCCGGTGCCAGTCCACAGCCTGAGGGTTGGGGACCCCTGATCTTCACAAATGGAGAAACTGAGGCCCGGAGAGGGAAAGTAAGCTTCTAAAACAGCTTTGAGGAGTTAGTGGTTGTGAAAAACACCCCTGCCACCCCCCAGGTCCCCCCCGCCCCCCCCACACACAAAGACATCCATGTCTTAATTCCAGGAACCTGTCAATGTTACCTCATATGAGGGGAGAATAGGAGTCAGCAGACACGAGCAAATGAAGGATCTGTAGACGGGAAGAGGATCGGGTGATTATCCAGGTGGGCTCTAAATGCAATCACACCTGTCCTTATCGGAGGGAGGTGAGGAAGATTTGAAGACACTCAGCGGAGAAGGTTATGAAGATGAGCAGAAAGAGAGTTGAAAGTGCCAGACTGGAACGCTGGAGTTGTACGGCCACGACCTACCCACCGGGCTGAGGGAGAGGCAAGGAACAGAGAGCCCCAAGAAAGTGCAACTCCGTGCTATTGGCTGGCTTCTGGACCCCAGAACTGCAAAAGGATACTCTTCTTTTGTTCTGAGGTTGTAGTCATTGTTACAGCAGCCACAGGAAACACATACGGTGGTCTACTAGGACCAGGCCGGGCCCTAAGCTGTGTTCTTGTCATTGCCTGCTGATGACAAGAGGGAGGACAAATGGGACCGTGAAGGCAGGGTTCCTACTTTCCATCACAAGCTTTCTCTGCACCAGCCCTGCGGAGGGATCACGTCAAAGACCAGCCATTAGGGACAGTGGGGTGGGCTGGTGAGGGAGAAGCCACAGGAATCTAAGAGCTACTGTGTGTTTATTCCGTCTGTGTGTGCAGCGAGATGGATCAGGATGCAGGCAGGGAACCCCAGCTTCCTGCTGTGAACTGGGCCTTTCACGTTGTCTAAACACGGTTCGGGGTATTTGCAGCGGAAGCTACTCCGTGTAGGGCATAGCACTGGGAGTGCCCCATTCAGCGTTCCCCTGTGGCCCAAGGGGGAGCTCCTGGGATTGATCAGGAGAGAAGCCACTGGGGAAAGAGTTGTTAAAGCTTTGCCCTTTCATCCCTCCTGGCTGAGGAAGCCTGCTTCTACTGAGCTGGACGGGGCCTGAGCCTGAGAATTGGCGAAAACTCAGGGGAACAGGCAAGGTGTGCTCCACTCCCAAGAAAAAGGCAGCAGTCAGGCAGCCTCCGTGTGTCTGAAAGAATCCTGAGGTAGGTTCAGGAGACGGGAAGGCAACCTGCTAGGTGTGTGGCCTCATGCCGGGTGCTTGGCCTCCCGCAGGCTGGAATGGTTCAATTGGCAAAGGTACGTGAAAGGGCTTTTGTTAGCTGTGCAGGTCCAGACGGCCACGTTAGCTGTGTGGGTTTTCCCAATCAGTTCTCACTCCACCCTGGTCAAGTCTGTCGGACGGTGGGGGAGAGGGTTGTGAGGAGGAGGTTTGCCTGACGCAGGACCGGCCCTCTCATGCCTGACAAACAGCAGAGCAAACACCATATCCTAGGGCACAGACACAACGCACTCCCAAGTCACCGGGGGTGGGACAGCCTTGCCTCTTGAGAAGTATTTCTAGCAGGGGACACTGAGTGCATACACGGGAAGTGACCTTATTAGAAAGCAACACTTTTAAAAGTGCCAAGTGACACAGCCCAGACTGAACTCGGAAATGCTCCAACCCCACACATTTGGAACTCCGGGGGCAGGCCAGACCCGGCCAAAGCACACCTCATACGCTCCTGCAGTCTGACCCTGTGAACCTCAAGGCCCGAGGCCAGGCCCGTGTGGAGGCCAGGCCTGTGTGTGGGGTGTGGTGTCCAGAAGTGTCTGTCATCCTGCTCAGGGAAAGATGCAGGAAGGGCACCCTCCTTCGAGTTACGGGGGTGGCAAAGGAAAAAGGAGGTTCCAGGCTGGTGACACTGTGGACCCCTGAGCCTAGGAGAGGCCAGCCGTACAATGGGGGCTGTCATTCTGGCGGGAGGGCTTAGCACTATGCAGATGGGATCGGTAGGGTAGGGCCTTAGTGAGACGTCACGCTCCCCTGAAGAGCCCAGGTGGGGCAGAGTTCTGCATCAGCTTGGGCAGACATGTCCAGGTCCTTGTAGCTAGTAAGCAGAGGAAAAAACAATCAAAAAAACCCTTAGCATTGTTTTTAAGACCTGCCCATGACACAGGCCAGGTGCATTGTCTCAAGCCTATCATCCCAGCACTTTGGGAGGCCAAGGCGAGAGGATTACCTGAGCCCAGGGGTTCGAGACCAGCCTGGGCAACTTGGTGAGACCTCATCTCTACAATTAAAAAAAAAAAAATAGCCAGGCACGGTGGCATGCGGAAGGATCTCCTGAGCCCAGCAGGTTGGGGCTGCAGTGGCTGTGAGCATGCCACCGCACTCCAGCCTGGGTGACAGAGTGAGACTCCAGCGCAAAAAAAAAGGAAAATTTCTGTTTCCCCTCATCCTTACCAACAGCCCTGACACCCTCATAGATGTAAAGTTTTGGCTTTTGTGGCAGTTACCAATGTGGGTTCACAGCTTCACTTCATCACTTTTCTGTGTGACCACATGGAAGCAGGTAAGCCATCTGTCTGGGCCTCGATGTCTGCATCTATAAAATGGGGACATTAGCGTAGTGACTTTACGGGGTTATTGTGAGGGTGGTATAAATGGATAAGTATGGTGTATATACGTAAGTATTCTGTGTCTATGACTACGAGTGGTAGCACCGGTAGTACTCGCGGCTGCTACTGCTAGTATGACCACTTTTTTTTTTTCCTGAGTTGGAGTCTCACTCTGTCGCCCAGACTGGAGTGCAGTGGCACGCTCCCGGTCACCGCAGCCTCGACCTGCTGGACTCTGGCGATCCTTCTGCCTCAGCCTTCTGAGTAACTCGAACTACAGGCACGTGCTACCCCACCCGGCTAATTGTAGAGATGAGGTCTCACCAAGTTGAACCGGGCGGGTCTTGAACCCACTGGCTCAGGCAATCCACTCGCCTCAGCCTCCCAAAGTGCTGGGATTGCAGGCTGAGCCACCAAACCCAGCCTATAAGACCACTCTTAATGAGGTTTGCCAGCAATTTGGGTTTTCTGTATGGTGAGTGGCCTCATCATATCTGTTCCCCATCGGTGCGTTGGATTCCCGTGTTTGGGTTGCTGGTTTGTGTTTGTTGAACACAAGACACTAATTCCTTGCTTATTTCTTTTTGTTGTTGTTATTGCAAATATCGTCTCTCCATCTGTTACTGGTTTGTGAAATTTGATAGAGATATCTTCCGTTGAACGAAAATTCTGATTAAAGTCAAATGTGTCAGGCCGGGCGTCATAGCTCAAGGCTGTCATCCCAGTACTTTGGGAGGCGGAGGTGAGAGAATTGCCTGAGCCCAGGGGTTCGAGGCCAGCCTGGGCAACTTGATGAGACCTCATCTCTACAATAAATCAAGAAAAATTAGCCAGGCATGGTGGCGCAGGACTGTGATTCCAGCTACTTGGAGGGCTGAGGAGGAAGGGTCACCTCAGCCCAGCAGGTCGAGGCTGCGGTGGCTGTGAGCGTGCCACTGCCCTCCAGCCTGGGCAACAGAGGGGGACTCCGACTCAAAAAAAAAAAAAGTCTTCTATTTACGTGTGGTTTTTACTTTTAGAGTGTTATTTTAATGTATCCTTTCCCATGACAAAGTTACAAATATGTTATCTATTTTTGTTATTAGTATCATAACTTTAATTTTCACATATGGATCATTAATCTATGAATAGTTAACATTTATTTTTGGCAAGTATATAATTTTATTTCTCTAAATATAATTCTTCTTTTCTTCATGATTTTTGCACTGATTAGTGAGTCTGTATTTAGGAAAGGAATATATCCTGTGAATATGACTGGTTATTTTAGCATTCAATTCTCTTGCATTGGTCTCTTTATCTGTCTATCACATTGCTTTTGTTACTACACTACTAAGAATTTGTAGAGTTTTCATATTTTCCTGTTGACTAAAATGATCTGTTTTTTGTTTCTTTTACAGAATTTAAGCAGTTACTTCATTACTTGTGGCTCTATATCCTTTGATACACATTTTGGACTATGTTTGTTTAGTTCCTCAAAAAATCCACTTGAGATCTAAATTGGAATGGCAATGAATTTATAGACAACTTTGGGGACAGTTGGCAACTTTACAACGCTAGGTTGTCCGTTCATGAACAAAAGACGTTTCTTCATTTATTTCAATTCTTTCTCATTGACTTTAATTGAGCTTTTGACATATCTACATGAAGATCTTACACACCTTTTTAGAAAAACCAAATGACCTTCCATCTCTAAGCATTGGTGAACTATCCTGTTCATACCAACAGATTGACTGATGGTTCTGTTGTTTTCTCTGTGTGGATAACCTACCACCTGCCAATAATATCACTCTTGTCTTTTCCCTTTCTGTCATTGCTGCTTATAATTTTGGGGGTTTGTTTTATTGCATTGGACAGTAGTTTCGGTACTATGTTAAATAGTGGTCATGAATTCCTTGTCCTGAGGCTCAGCTTAAACAGAATGTGTCTAAAGTTTCTCCCTTGAGAACATTTGTTGTGGGATTTTGGTGTATATTCTTAATCAAGCAAAGAGATTTCCATTCCTAGGTCTGTGAGAATTATTGCTATTTTTACTGTTATTTTAAAAAGGCGTTGCAATTTATTTAATGCTTTTCTGCATCTATCAAGATAGTCATATTATTTTATTCTCCTTCAGTCAATTAATTTTGTGAATTACTTTGAAAGAATTTTTATACTGTTACTCTTTCCTGGAAATATTCACTTTAATCATGAGGTATTTTTTTAATGCACAGTTGGATTCAGTTAACAAATACTTTTTCAAGCGGGGAGTAGTCGTATATATGTTCAGAAATGAAATGAGTCTTTTGAACTATCATTTGCTGACTTTGGAATCAAGGGTATAGTTGCCTCATAAAAAGTTAGGCAGCTTTCATTCTTTTTTTTTTTTTTTTCCTGGAACAACTTGCCTAACATAGATTATTTATACATTGTTTGAAGTTTAATAGCACTCTCCTATAAAACTTTTTGAGTTTTGGGCTTTGTTGGAACATGTGTGAATTTGGGGGATCCTTTAATATTTCAATTTTTAAATAATGATTTATTCATTTAATTTTCCTTCTGCTAGTTTTTCTCTATCTGAATTTTATTAATCATACCTAAGTTTCCAAATATTTTTCTATAATAGTCTATTTTAGTTTTCTATTGTTTTAAAAACTCTGTTGTGTCTTCAGGCTTTTTACATTCTTTTTGTATTTTTCCATTGGTATCTTTTCACCTTTTATTCAAATGTGAATGCCTTGCCAGATGCTTATCAAAAGTATAAACTTTTTCATAAAACCAACTTTTAGTTTTGTTGATTTTTCTACTTTTTTCAGTTCTCTATTTTGTTGATTTCTGCCTTCATTTTTATTTTCTCTTTACTTCTTAGTTCTTTGGATTTATTCAACTGCTCTTTTTCTGACTTCTTAAGTTGAGAGCTTAGCTCATTTGTTTTTGTTCTTTCTTGCTTTGTGATAAATAGATTTAAAGCTATAAATTTCTCTCGAAGAAATGATTTAGTTGTGTCCCACAAATTTTGACATACAGTCCTTTCATTTTGCTCAATTCTAGTAATTTATATTTTTCCCTGTGATTTCCTTTTTAACCAAAAGGTTATTCATTAGCACGCTTTCCAGTGTCCAGGCACATGGGATTTTTAAAAGCTATTCTTTTGTTATTGATTCCTAATTTTATAGCATTACGGTCAGAGAGTATAGTCTATGTGGTGATGTTGGTTCTTTGGAATTTACTGAAGTTTCCTTTGTCACCCAAGTTCAATGTTGACTTTTGTAAATGTTCCATGTGTTCTCTAATAGAATATGTATTCTATATTTATTAGGTGTGAAATATATGTGTATTAGGTCAGGCTTATTAGTTGTGTAATTCAAATCTACCGTATCTTTCCTTATTTCTTTCTTTAGTTTAATTGATTAGTTTCACAGAGGAATATGTTAAAATCACCAGCAAGTAAATGGATTGCCTACATAGTTTAATAGTTACATTTCAGTTTTTAAATTTACATATTTCAAAGCTTTATTAGTAGGTGCATATATGTTAGTGGACATTCTCTTGTCTTTGTCTGTTGTTCATTTTACTGGTGTATAGTATCTATCTTTGTTCCTTTTGATGACATTTACCTTAAAATCAATTTGTCTGATAAAATTGACACCCTTGCTATGTTTTTGATACATATTTGCTTGATATATAGTTTCCATACATTTTTATATATTGAACATACACAAAGATGTTTCTAACATATTGAGAAGGATATAAAACAATAAGATATACTCACACTTGAGCTCAGTAGTGACTTTGTGAGTATATCCACTTTTCTTTATGTTTTTCACATATTCATATGTTCCTAAACAGCAAGTTATTCAATCGTTCATGCCTATTAACTTTGTATGGATGAAAAAATATTGTATATATCTTTCTGTGACTTGCTGGGTTTTGTTCAACATTATTTTAAAGACTAATTTGTGTTTATGTGTACAATAGTAGTTCATTAATTTTCACTTCTGGATAGTATCTCATGATCACAATGTGATTTATATATAATATATACATAGAAAATATTTGTCACCATTTATTAATTTATTTTCCTATTGTTTTCTATTCTTGGTGGGTTTTTTTGTTTTTGTTTTTGCTATTTCAGCATTGCTGTCATATATATTTTTGTCTATTTCTACTAATGCACACATATAAGAGTTCCTCTACCTTGGCCTATTTGAACTGAAATAGCTGAGTATGCAATTCCTCAAAGCTGTTCACATCCTCAAAATACATTTTTGAGTATCCCTTATCCTAAATGCCTGAGACCAGAAGTGTTCTGGAGTCCTTTTTTGTGTGTAGTTTTTAGAATATTTGCATCATTAATAGTTGAGTATTTTTAATCTTAAAATCTGAAATCCAAAATATTCTAATGAATAGTGGAATTTCCTTTGAATGAGCATCACATCAGCACTGAAAAAGTTTAAGATTTTGGCGCATTTCAACTTTGGGATTTTCGGGTTAAGGATGCTTAATCTGTAATATAAATATTTTGAACTATCTTTTCTAAATTGTGAGGCAGAGTTCTGCTCGCCCACCGCTCATCTCCTGTTGTGCGGCCGGGTTCCTAACAGACCACGGACTGATACCAGTCCATGGCCCAGGGGTTGGGGTCCCCTGCTTTATGATATCTACATTGAAAGGCACAAAATGAGCAGGGCAGTTACCTCTCAGGCCACTGGGCCATGGTTCTCTGATCCTCTGAGAAGCAATTATCCTTCTGAGCCTGAAAATGTCCCTGATTTGACTCTTTACTGAAGAACCCAGAAAGAAATGGGGTTTGTATAACCTGGGATTAGTCTTGTTTTCTATTTGCCAAGTCATCCAGGAAAGAAGTGTGTCGTTTTCCTCCTGGCTGTCTCTTGTCATTACTCTTAAAGTTGTGTTGTGATAGAAAAATAGCACACCCACTACATCTGCTAGCCAGGCAGCAGAAAGAATCAGGGCTGTTTTAGGAAAAGCCAGTTCTAAGTGGGAATTATAGTCATTATCCAATAGTCATTTCTCTTTTGTCCTTCTTAAGAGAACTTGACTTTGCTCAGCTATTCACTGTCAGAGGGCTTGTTCTCCAGGAGAGACCATGATAGCTTCTTCATTCTTAACAAGAGGTACAAGAAAGAGCTTGCCTCTCTGCTTCCCTTGGACATTGTCATGTTTGGATGTGATGGCTGGAACTAGCGCAGCCAACTTCTGACCAAGAGAGGAATCAGCCTGAAACAGAAAGCCAACCAATGGAAGCGGTTGGAGCCAGAAATACAGGGCGAGGAGTCAGAGTCCTGGTATACCAAGCTGCCTCTGCCTGCAACTTCTCAAGTCAGAAAATAAATCCTTTTATTGTTAAAACTCTTGAGTTAGGTGACAAAAAAAACCAGAGTTGGGAGTTGTCTGTCTGTGACTTGTAACCAAAACATCCTAACCAATTCAGAAGTAGGAAAGAATACTTCAAAATCACAGAGTCACAGGACGGAAGAAAGCTAAGAGACGGGCTCCTGCCCTGCAGACTTTCCACACCAGGAACCCGAGACTGGGTCCATAGCTAATTCCGTCACTACCATTAATGCTGGATTTGGTCATGTGACTAGTTTGGCTAATGGAAACTATTGTAGGCATCTGACTAGCGCAAGCTGAAGTGATATATGCTGCCACTGGGCAGAGAGGCTTGAAGAACAAATGCATGCTTTCACAATTGCTTTTTTTCCTCTTCCGCAAGAAAGAGGTTGTTTCCTGAACCTGGTCCAGAAATGAAGGCTGATGTAAAACAGAGCTGCAGCCTTCTTACTTTATGAAGGACATGCAACATGTGTAAGAAATAAACCCCTACAAATGTGAGACACTGAGATTTGGGGGAAAGGGGATCGTTACTGCGGCAAAATCCAGTGAGAGCTGACTAATACATCCAAGTTAATTAGTAGATCAATAAATTATTATTTCCTTGAACTCGTTTGAATTAGATTTCTGTCATTCACCACGAAAACAGTTGTCATTCACGTTTTTTTTTTCATTTGTTTACATTGCATGTTCCCCTCTGGAGTCTGAGGGCAGACATCATCTTTTTCATCATTGCATTCCCAGGGCAAAGGATGGTATGTGCTCATTACACATCTGCATTATTATTGCTTATTCCCTCCCTCTATAATTAAGCCATTCGAGATGGAAGCAGGTTGGGGATCTTTCCAGCCTTGTGTAGCTCCAGATTAGATCAGAGCCAGTCTTGGTCAACTCTGGCATTCCACTCTGTCACCTTCTCTCTTTCCTCCATTGACCTAATCTGCCTGACTGAAATGAAAAAAAAAAAAAACAGCAAAGGTGGCTCCTCAAGTGGCTTCAGGCCAAGGAGTTCTTCCAGTGCGGCCAGAGAAGCAGGCAAGAAGAGGGACATCCTTGGAGGCAGACATCAGCAAAGCTTCCTAGGCTCGTGTGAAGTGTTTGTCTCTTTATATGGGGACCTAAAAATTTACCGATTTTCTGCGGAGGGTGCCGTATTTTGTTTTTCTGAGTGGAGGGAAGAAGCTTGGATCTAAAAGGAAGCTCAGACCTTCTGTGAGTAACAGACGGGGAAAGACAAGAAGGCTCAGGGGGATAATCGGTGCCAGTGTGGCCCTGGTGGATGGATAATGACAGCACTGGGGAGACAGCCCCAGGGGGAAGGAGTCCCTGGGCCCAGTCAGACACCTAGGAGAGGAGGTGGCTCGGGCGACGTCACTGTGGTCTTGGGGGCACCAGGGCACAATAGGTAGCAGAGATAACTTCCAGGCCCATCGACACCAGGCAGCCTGGCTTTGTGGCATAAAGAAAGGATCCAAGTTTGACCTGGAGGAGAGTGTTTCTGAAAAATTATATTGATGATTTGCTTCTGCGTCTGAAACACAAACCACGTGTATGTGTGTGTATGGCACATGAATGCACACACACGCACAACACAGCAAACATCTGTCTCTCTCTTTGAGAGGGCTTAGAAAAAGGTTTTTGAGGCAGGGATCACTCTGGCAGACTGTTGAAGCCCATAGAACTTTCTCGGAATAATGTTCTTAAAATGCATTAAAACAATATCATCAAACACATGGGATTAAAGTGAAACCAAGGATGTTAAAACAGTCATCAAAATAAGACAGCAAAATGTGATACTCGTTTCTTTAGGAATGCATTAGGTAACGAGATATTTCAATGCTTCTAATACTACCATTATTTCAAAGTGGTAATGAACACGAATGATATTCCGAGACAACAGCAGCAACTAAAATATGATATGAAACCACCTGTGAATTCTACAGGTGACCGAGTCACAAGTGCCACAAATTGTAATGTGATTTGTGGCCCGTGTTCAAAACAGAAGGACAGGCTGTACTTCGGTTATAGATGAGTAAAAATAAGATGTATTTTTTTATTGGGCCCCCTGAATTCTACCCTAAAATGCCTAGGGAGTCAACACCTTTTGGATGGGAGCTCTGAGTTTAGAGGTTGTCCGCCTGATTTTTTTTTAAAAAAGGAAAGACGTACTATGTTCTTGGGGGCCCATCCTGCCCTATCGACTCAGACCTAAAAGACCCAGCCACTCGGAGTGTGACTCGTGGAGGCAAGCTGTTACCTGCTGTGTTGTTCTGGCCCGTGGTGCCAGGGAACCAGACCGGGCTTTGAATATGCATGATCTGGGTGAGCGCTTGTCACTTCTCCCAGAGCATCACAGAAGGCCTGGTGGCACAGATGGGGTCTGCTCTGTGCCCTCCAACTCAGCAGGCCTGGGAGCCATCCCAGCAGGAGCCGTGGCACCAGTCCCTGCCCCTACCCCCATCACCAGCCCCTGCCCGAATGCATGTCCCCCGACTTCTCTTGAGTCTTTGAGGCCTTATGTCCATCTGAGGACCACCACCTCTCTGCAGCCACGAGAGATGGTGTGGGGAGGAAAACCAACAATGATTACGCAGCTAAGATGTGCTGGGTGACGTGGTAGGCACTTTGCACGCACTGTCACCACAGCGCCACGACCCTGTGACGTGGCCATACCACCCCGTTGTGCAGATGAGAACGCCTAGGTCGTGACGCAGTACGTTGCCTAAGGTGAATCCCGGGTGGGTGGAGCCGAGATTTTCCCCAAACAGTACACAGGTTCCCAAAATGGAGAGCACATCTGCTCTTTGAAATAGCTCGTTCTACCTTTAGGTAGATCTGATTCTCCAAAATGTCTTATTTATTCTGATCTTTATTCCAGACAAGGAACGGCTGACACTAATTAGTAGCTTTACTCAATGACAGAGGGTTCATTCATTCATTCATTCAATAGGGGCAGGCACTGGAGACGCAGAAGAGAGAAAACAGAGCTCCTTCTTGCTTAAAATTCACATTCTGGTGGGGAAAGACAGGGATTGAAAAACAAATAGGTAAATATAGGGCGTGTCAGACTGCTCCTAGAAGTCTGGAAAACAATACCGACAAGGAGGATATGGGTGTTGGGGCTGCTTTCGTGGGCACAGTGGGCGTCTCTGAGGGAAGGGAACATTGAGCAGAGATCTGCAGGAGTGAGAGAGGGACGGAGTGGGAGAGAAGCCTCCCGCATAGAGGGAAGCCAGGGCGAAGGAAGGGACACTTGTCTCCTGACAGCAAGGAGGCCCGTGGCCGAGAACAGAGGGAACAAGGAGGCGCTGATGCTCAGTGGTGGAAAAGACCAGGGAGAAGCCTGGAGGACATAGGGGTGAGGATGGAGACCCCGAACACTGGTCCATGGCCCAGTTGACCAGAGGCTGTTGCACGGGCAAGATGAGAGCGTGAGCTTTGGAACCTGGTTCAGACAGGAAGAAAGATGGCCTTCGCTACTTGCAGCCTTTGACGGGACTATAGACAGCCTCGGTTTTCTCATCTATCAAGTGAAAACCTTAAAACTCACCTCGTGGCTATGTTCTCGGGATTAAATGCAATCATCAACGTCTGACTCTTGAACAGCATGGTCTGGGCTGCAAGGGCCCACCGATACGTGGGTCTTCTTCCACCTCGCCAGCCTTGAGACAGCAAGACCAATCCCTCCTCTTCTTCCTCCTCGGCCTGCTCAACGTGAAGACCACGAGGATAAAGCCCTTTATGATCATCCATTTCCACTTAATATGTAGCAAACATGCTTTCTCTTTCTTAAGATTGTCTTAGTAATTTTTTTTATCTAGCGTACTTTAGGGTAAAAATACAGTATATGATCCATATAACATACAACGCAGGTGTCGAAAATTGACACGGGTTTTCAACAGTGCAAGGAGTCGGTGTCCCCAGCCCTCGTCTTTCCAAAGGCCAACTGTATATAGAAGTCCTTGACATAGTGAGTTCCCAGCATAGGTAATATCACCGACCTGAGGCCCCAGGGAGCTGAGCTTGGAGTGTTTCAGTGTCTCTCAGTATGGCATCGGAGCTTGACTTCTGTCTCAGCATCAACTACAAGCTCCATATTGATTAATTGATTGATTGATGGATTTAGACAGGGTCTTGTTCTGTAGCCCGGGTTGGAGTGCAGAGGCGGGATTCTGCACCACACCCGGCTAATTTTTGTATTTTTTGTAAAGACGAGATCTCATCTACGACATTGCCTAGACTGGTCTTGAATTCCTGGGTTCGAGCGATTCTCTCACCTTGGCCTTCCGAAGGGCTGGGATTATAGGCGTGAGCCACCACCCCCAGGGGAGCTCCGCCTTTATTTAAAGGCCCAGGAGAAGTGTGTAGAAGAAGAGGGTGGAGGCCACCAAGGGCCTCTGGAAAATCCATTTTCCCCTTTTCCCTCACTTTGGGACTCCTGGCTTTGTTGGAAGATGGGACAAGGTGCCCAGCAAAGATAACAACTCTTCCTGGGCTCCCTTTTAGAGAGAAGTGGCCATGTCACTGAGTCCTGGACGATAGTACGTAGACAGAAGTTACGGCGTGGGGCTTTCAGGAAGTTCCTACAAAGAGAAGGCTAACTTAGACAGTCTCTTGCTTTTCTCCTTCCTATGCCCCCTGCTCTTACTCCTTGCTTTTCCCTGGAATGAAGAGACGGTTAGGACAGAGGCCAGCTGGTCACGCTCACGTGGCCTTGGGCCGAGGAGTCAGCCCTGGCACCACCTCTTGATTCCTGCAAGAGGAACGTGGAGTTAGTTCCAGCTGCCTTCCCATCAGGCTCCTTCCACACGTGAGCTGTACCCCTTTTAGAACCCTTTGCATCAACTCAGGACCCCAGAACTTTCTGGCTATATGACCCCAAGCCCGTCCCCAGGGCTGTGCTGCCTTCTGTCCCGCGTCTGTCCTCCAAGAGATGGATCATGTCTCCAGCCCAGGCGCCCCTAAGTTCCAGGATGTACCAGGGAAGATGGCCAGGGAAGGCCTTTCTAAGAAAGCAATATTTGAGAAGAAACCCAAATAAAGTGCAGGAACAAGCAATGTGAGAAACTCAGGCATAAGACCTTCAAGCACAGAGAGAGACCTGCGCTGTGAAAGGTGTCTGAGGAGGCCGTGGGGTCCGCCCCTCCTGGATGCCAGCCCACATCCCCAGACCCACTTCACGGAGGCTGTGGAATTCCACTTCCTGCAAAAAATTGGGATCAGATACGTTCTGATCTTAAGTTCTAAATAATTATTCCTTTGCCTTCTCTCAAATATTCTCCATGTCGTTCTCACCTGTCCTGAGGCCTTGGAGATCCCGGCTTTGAGGCTGGGACAGGTTGGAGTCAGAGGCTGGTGTGTATTACCTGTTCTAGTTGCCATTTTCTCTTATTCAAACATCCTTCTCTCTCAGACTAATTTATTCCAGGCCCTGGGTTCTTTTGCCCATTTTGTCTCTGGCCTCCCTTTGGGATGAGTTTGATATGGTTCCTAGCCCAGAAGCCAGGAGATGAATGAGGCGACCTCCAGAGGAATCTACAAGCCATGGGAATTATCAGTGTGTTTCTGAGTCATGTCACCACCAACCAAGCCAGAGTTTGGCACGTCTCAGCTTCTTGGGGTTCCTTTCTCAGCAGGAGGGAGAGGATGGAAATGAATTAGGTATAGGTGGGAGGGGGTGGGGGTGCTGTGAGCTCCGCCCTCCCACCCTGGAGATGATTTATTGCAGGGAGAAGATAGCAGGTGTTCACAAAAGTGGGCTCCTTGGCATTCGAATCCATTATGTGGTGTCGAGAAAACACAAGTTGTCTTCAGGGCAGATGCATCTTAGGGGCTTAGTTGCCCTTGGAAAAGACCCCATTTGGCTCAGAGTGAGTTCACTAGAACGTCATGAAGGCAGAGAGTCTCTTGGGTGTTGAGGACGTGATCACAAGCACCGGCTGTGATGAACGTGTTTCCACGGGACCAGATGAGGAGTGATCGTTACCAGGATATGGGGAGATAAGGGGGGAAGGGACACACGGACCTTTGTCTTTGCTATAGTCTTATCGGAAATCTGGAAGGTCCAACATTTTTTGATAAGATTTCCACAGAGAAGCCAACCTGACCGATGCCAAAGATTTTCCCATCCTGGATCTCGTTTACGTCCTGAAATTAAAGCAAAGGTAGGCAGCCACTCTGCTTGTTACCATTGGAATGAACCCAGGCACATTCCTCGTGGGTTTGTGGATGTTGGCTGCCTGCGGTGACTTGAGAGCCTGCAGCCAAGAGGGGGCAACTCTCCCGTGATTTGTAGCTTCTGAAGGGGAGTTTCTGGACGGGGTCGGTGGGGTGGGCAGAGGGCAAGTGGGAACTGATGGGATGTCCAGAATTAGGCAGCCGGGAATCGATGGCTTTTTAGGCAGAGATATTTTGGCATTTTGCACTTGGTACAGCCTGGACATCTACCGGTGACAGGGTCCAAGGCCCCCTGCTGTAACAAGCATCGCTCCTTTGTGATGCTTTATTTCAGGACGATGGGGGGAACTGGGGGATGTCAAGGGAGGAACTGGGATTGACGAGGGGCACACTTGGAGACCTACGGTATAAAGGAAAAGGTTGATCATTCACCTTGCAGCTGAGAAGCGAGTGGGACCCGACAGTCAGTGTAAAACCATGGCCACAACCTGGCAGTAAGTCAAAAACGGACATTCCAGCTGCAGCCAAGGCTCAGGGAAAGGATACAGGAGCATAAAGGAGGTGACAGTGGACGAGTTTGGCCACAGCAGAGGGTTTGCAAAGAGAACTTGGGGCAACGGTTGTTTACGCTCTAGTATAAAGTCATTTCCATATTCTGGTCCCCAGTGTGGCCCTGCTGATGTGTGTCAGAAAAATGTTGGCTGATTCTCATGAACGTAGCAATGGAGAATGAGGCAATGGACCATGGGAAGAGGAGAGCAGTGGCTGGTCCCCGCTGCTTTCTGATGAAAGCCTCCCCACTGACCTACCTCCCGAATACCCACACGGGAACTCCAGACCCTTGCTTCTTCTTCCTCCCTACCCACTTCCATCTCTGCTTCCCTTCCCGGCAGCAACCAACCTTCACGGAACACCAGCTCTGAGACTCTGCTTCCGGGCACTGTATTCGACTCCGGGTCAAGCAGACGAGGGAGATAGATGTGTGTACCTTTCCGCAGGGTGGGAGCTCTCACCTGAAGCCTGCCAGAGGCCAAACACAGTGGCAGGGCTTTGGCAGGGAACAGGATGAACTGGAAACAGGAGTGAGGCCTGTGGCCCAGGAAAGGAAAGAACCTACTATTTGCTGTGTGGCTGGAAGTCAATATCCTTGAATGAGAACCAATAGTCAGTGTTAAAACCATGGCTTACAACCTGGCAGCCAATCAGAAATGAGCATTCCAGCTGCAGCTAAGGAAGGGACATGGGACCGGATAGGAGGTGACCGTGGATGGATTTGGCCACAGCAGGGGGTTTATATAATTAAAGGACAGAAAATAGGGCAGGGGAGAAAGTTGATGGCAGGCTGGCGCAGAGGAAACCGCATGGCCTTTGAGACAGACCAAGGCTTCACTTCCGGCTCTTGAACATACTGGCCACCCGTACTCAGGTTATTTAGAGAATGTCTTAGAGCATGAACTTTTCGTGTATAAAATGGGGTTAATATTTGACTCTTGCTGGGCACGGTGGCTCATGCCTGTAATCCCACCACTTTGGTCTGTCTCAAAGGCCATGCGGTTTCCTCCGTGCCAGCCTGCCATCAACTTTCTCCCCTGCCCTATTTTCTATCCTTTAATTATATAAACCCCCTGCTGTGGCCAAATCCATCCACTGTCACCTCCTA
>CAUYQG010079326.1:0-13515 GCA_963574415.1 Tarsius wallacei | reverse complement strand
CGCCTCAGCCTTCCGAGTAGCTAGAACTACAGGAGAGCGCTACCACACCCGGCTAATTTTTTGATTTATTGTAGAGATGAGATCTTACCAAGTTGCCCAGGCGGGTCTCGAACCCGCAGGCTCAGGCAATCCACTCACCTCAGCCTCCCAAGGCACGGGATTACAGGCTGAGCCACCGAGCCTGGCTGAACATTCTCTTAATGAGGCATCATTTTTACCAGGTAGCTTCCTTAGCAAATGGTCAAATGTGATGGGGGAGGGGGTAACAGTATGCAAGATTAAATGGTGGGAAAGCTACAAACAGACTGGTTCTGACTCTACACTATCCAAATATTTAATATTTTGTCTTGGAAAAATTACAGAGTTTCTTTAAACCTCTGTATAAACAAGTGAATTTAATCCTAGAGTTTATGGATCATTGATTTTACCTATTAATGGGAATTATCAAGGAACCTATACTTAACCAAATGTTAGGCATACATATTAAATGCACAAAATTATATTGAGGTTTTACTCTAATATAGTGCATGATATGTTTCATTTCCTTTTAAGCTCATGGATTTCACAAAAATAAAGATGTGTTTTGATTCTAGCATCCTCTCCCATTAGAGGTATTGAAAGTATCCCAGAATAATATCAGCTAGATCCTCAGTTAGAAGAAAGAAAAAAAAAATCCCTCATCATCTCCTTGTGTTTAACAAGACCAAGCAATTTCAAAATCAATTCTCTAGTTCCCATCATAGAAACAATTTCTTTAATTAGGGTTTGCCATGTCATAGCTTCTGCTTGTTAGTCCATTATTTCCAGCCTAAGTTTCAGAGAAGAAACTAATCCAGTAGGTGTTTTAATGAGTTTCCAGAATTATCTGAGATGGAAATAATTCTCTGAGGTTAAATAACTGAAATAGTGATTGACCTTCGTCTTCTTTTCAAATTCGGGTATAATTAATTCCTCAGCTGCCTACACCTAGGTTGCTCTATGGAGATTCATATGTTCCTGACCTTAGTCCTGACTTTATCTCCTTTGCATTAATTGGTTAAGAATGTTGTCCACTTGGGGAACACTATCACCCCAATTGAGGTGGATTAGTTTATGCTTACATTGCAAACTTTCCAAAAAAGAAATCAACTAAATTCAAGTTTATATACATGAGGGAAACTACCTTTATTAGGAAACTACCTTTATTATCTATATAGTCGGTCATATAGTATATTTTTCATTAAATTTTCAGATGCATAATTTAATTGTTAGAGAGACTCTATTAGCTTCTTTGCTTATGTCTTATCCACAATCATAATTTTCAAGATTCTTGTGTTTCTTTTTAAGTAGCTTGATTATGGCCCTGTGTACTAAATAGCAGACATAAATTATAGAAGTTTTTTTTTTTTTACTAAAAATGAGAAAATTATTTTTCCATAATTTTCACAAATGAAGAACTCAATTAAAGCAGTTAGACATTTAAACAAAAACTGTTTTAAAAATGCATTGGGATAAAATGACTCATGTTTATGTGTTTGACTCATAGTTTTAAAAAATACAATACATAAAATTAGCAAAGCAGTGATATGATATACTACATTAAATGATTTTTGAATGTTCAACTATCCTGGTATATTTGGGATAATTACTAGTTAGTTGTGATATATAATTTGCTGCATACATTGTCAAATCAAATTTGCTAATATTTGGTAGAGGACGGACTTTCACATTTACATTCATGAAAGATATTGATTTGTAATTTTTTTCTTATAATATTTTTGTTAGTTTTTGGTATTAGGGTAATGCTGGTCTCACAAAATAAGTTAGATGCATTTCCTCTGCTTCTATCTTCTGAGAGTTATTATAGATAACTGGTATAATTTATTTCTTAAATGTTTGGTAGAATTTATCAGTGAACCCTTTAGGCCTGGTGCTTTCTGTGTGGGAGGGTTGTTAATCATTGATTCAATTTTTCTAATATATATAAGCCTATTCAAATTGTCTATTTCTTCTTATTTAAGTTTTGGCAGATTGTATCCTTTAAGGAACTAATCTATTTCATATAGGTTATCGAGTTTGTGGGCAAGAGTTGTTCATAGTAATCCTTTATTATCCTTGTAATGTTCATGGGATCTGTAGTGATGTCCCCTCTTTCATTGCTGACATTAGTCATTTGTATTCTCTTTTTTTTTTCTTAGCCTGGTTAAAGGCATATTGATTTTACTATTTATTTCAAAGAACCAGCTATCTCTACTGATTTCCTGTTTCAATATTATTGATTCCTGATCCAATTTTTAAAAATTCTGTTTATCTTGAATTTAATTTGCTTTTCTTATTCTAGTCTCCTAAGGTGGAAGCTTAGCTCATTCATTTTAGATCTGTCTTTTTCTGATTTACCACAGTTCCCCCAGTCTGCATAGGCTGCATTCCAAGACCCCCAGTGGGTACCTGAAACCGTGAATAGCAATAAACCCCAACATCCCAAATCCCAAATCTAAAACATTTTTAGTGCTGACATGGTGTTTTAAAAAAATGCTTATTGAAGCATTTAGATTTTTTATTTTTAGACAAGGGATGTTCAACCAGTATGTATTCTGAAATTATTCCAAAAAAGAAAAAAAATTGAAGGACTGTTGGTCCCACGTGTTTCAGATAAAAGACACTCAACTTGTATACACTATGCATAAATTTCTTTTTTATGCTTTACCATTTCACAGACAGAAGATTCATTCTTATATTAGACCTCAGCAACCTCAGCATATGATGTTTTTGCATTAATAAGTTGAGAACTTTCACCTTTTCACTTAGAGGAACACGTTAGGATTTATCTTTGGCATATCCAAATTGCTGGCCTCACTACTTTTGCACTTTGGGACTTATTAAGCAAAATAAGGGTTATTTGAACACAAGACCTGTGATACCACAGTAGCTGATCTGATCAACAAGATGACTACTAAGTGACTAACAGGAAAGTAACACATGCATCCTGAATATGCTGGGAAAAGGGTGATTCATGTCCCAAGCAGGATGGAGCAGGGTGGCACAATATTTCATCACGTTCCTCAAAATAGTGTGCAATTTGAAACTTTCAAATTGTTTATTTCTGAAATTTTCCATTTAACATTTTCCAACGTTGGTTGACAGAGGGTAGCTGAAACCAGGGGAAGTGAAACTGCAGGTAAGGAGGACAACTACAGTCAATATTATAAATTTTCCACTAGTTACTTGTTTCACGACAACCCCCAAATTGTGATAAGTTATGTTTTCATTTCTATTTAGTTCAAAATATTTTTAAAATTCATCCTGAGGTTTCTTCTTTAACCATGTGTTATTTCAAAATGTGCTATTATATTTCCAAATATTTTGGAATTTATCAACTATCTTTCTGTTTTCTGATTTCTAATTTAATTCCATGGAGTTCTGAGAGCATACATTGTATAATTTCAATTATTTTAAATTTGTTAAGGTGTGTTTTATATTATAGAATGTAATCTATCTTGGTGAATGTTCCATGTAAGTTTAAAAAGATTGTATATTCTGCTGTCATGGGAAGCTGTAGTCTATAGTTATCCATTATATCCAGTTGATTGATAGTATTGAGTTCAACTATGTTCTTACTGCTTTTCTGTTGTCTGGATCTGTCCATTTCTGTTAGATTTATTTTGAAATCGCCAACTGCATTGGTGTACTCATCTGGTTTTCCTTACAATTCAATTAGTTTTTGCCTGACATATTTTGATGCTCCCTTAGTCACATACATGTTAAGGGTTGTTATGTCTTTTTGAAGAATTTATCTCTATATCATTAAGTAATATTCATTTTTCATCCTTGATAACCTCCTTAATTGGAAGTCTGTCCTCTCTGAAATTAGTATAGCCACTCTTGCTTTCCTTTGATTAGTGTTAGCCTGGTGTATCTTTCTCTATCCGCTTACCTGTAACCCAGATGTGTCTTTATATTTTCAGTGGGTTTTATGTAGATACCATATAATTAGGCCTTGTTTTTTGATACATTCATAAAATTTCTACAATTTGTACATTTAGATAATTGGCATTCAAAAAATTAATGTCTACCATATTTGTTACTATTTTTTTAATCTGTTGCCCTTGTTCTTTGTTCTTACTTTTGTCTCCCGCTCCTTTTTTGTCTTTTGTGATTTTAATTAAGGATTTTTATAAGGTTATATTTTTCTCTCTTTTCTTAGTGTATCAGTTCAGTTGTACTACTTCTTTTTTTTTTTTTATTTAGTTTTTTAATGTTTTTGACTAATCTAAGTCCACTTTCAAATAACATTATACTACTTCAAAGGTCGTGTGACTGTCTTACACTGACAACATTATCCTAGTGATCACCCTCATCCTTTATGTTATTGCTGTCATTCATGTCACTTATACATAAACTTATACATTCTGAGAAATGTGCCATTAGGTGATTTCATCATTGTATAAACATCATAGCATGTATTTGCACAAACCTAGGTGATACAGCCCACTACCTACCTAGGCTATAAATTGTATAGCCTATTACTCCTAGGCTATAAACCTACACAGCATGTTACTGTATTAAATACTATAGGCAGTTATAACACAATGGCAAGTATTTGTTTGAACATATCTAAATGTAAAAAAGGTACAGTAAAAATATGGTATTATAATTTTATGGAACCATCATCCTATATGTGGTTTATTCTTGACTAAAACACTATTAGGTGGCACACGACTGTATTTTATGTATGTATTATAGATTATGTGTGGATGTATGTTTTATGTGTTATATGTTTATATATTCTATCAGTCCTTTTTGTGATGCTATAAAGAAGCACCCGAGGCTGGGATATTTATAAAAAAAAGAAGTTTATTTGCCTCATGGTTCTTCATGGCACTGGCATCAGCTGGGCTTTGGAGAGGGCTCAGAAGCTGACAATTATGGTAGAAGGTAGAGATGGAGCAGGTGTGTCACATGGTAAGAGCAGGAGGAAGAGAAAAGGAGGTGTTAGGCTCATGTGAATGAATGGAGCAAGAATTTACTCATTGCCATGAGCTTAGCACCAATCCATTCATGAGGAATTCACCCTCATGATCCAATCGTCTACCATAGACCCCATCTCCAATGCTGGGGATCGCACTTCAATATGATATTTGAAAGGGACAACCATAAAAATAATATCATTCCTCACCTAGCTATCCCCCAACTCTCATGTTCTTCTCACACTGCAAAATATGATCATTCCTTCCCAATAGTCCCCCAAAATCTTAACTCATTCAAGCATCAACTTGAAAGTGCCAAGTCCAAAGTCGCATCTAAGACTCAAGGCAAGTCCTTTTTACCTTCAAGCTTATAAACGCAAAGCAAGTTATTTACTTCCAACATACAGTGAGAGTATAGGAATTGGGTAAGCATTCTCATACCAGGCTGGGCATGGGGGCTCATGCCTACAATCTCACAATTATGGAGGCCAAGGCAGGAAGATTGTTTGAGCCCAGAAGTTTGAGGCCAGCCTGGACAACATAGCAAGACCCCACCTCTACCAAAACATACAAAAATTAGCTGGGTGTGGTGGTATACACCTGTAGTCCCAGGTGTTAAGGAGGCTGAAGCAAGAGGACCACTTGAGCCCAGTAATTTGAGACTGCGGTGAGCCATGATTATGCCACTGCACTCCAGCCTGGACAACAGAATGAGACCCCTGCTCAAATTTAAAAAAAAAAAAAAAACCCTATACCAACAGAGAGAAATTGGCCCCCAAAAAGGAGGCAGCAAGTCCCAAACAGGTCTGAAACCCACTAGGGCAGACATTATACTTTAGCGCCCTACGATAATCTCTGACTTTATGTCCAGCATCCTGGTTCAAGAACTGGGCTCCCCGGCCTGGGGAAGGCCTGCCTTTGTGCTTTTCTGGGCACAGCCCATGTAGCTGCTCTCCAGGGTTGGCGTTGAATGCCTGCAGCTATTCCGGCCTAAGGATGCACGCTGCTGGTGGTTCTTCTGCTCTGTGGTCTAGAGGGTGTTGTGCTCGACTCCAAAAGACTCCAAAAGGGTAGGCACTTTGTCTGAGAAGACGAAGAAATGACCAAGAGACATCAGATGAGGCATGGGCTGCCTTCAGGAATGTACTTATAGGAAAGATGGTCCAGGAGTGGCTAGCTGGACCAAAAAAAAAAAAAAAAAAAAAAACTGCTCCCAATTGTAAAAGTCATCTAGGTTCTACAGCATTTTACATAGGGAGACTTGGAGTTACGCTTGAAAAAAGTGGAGTTTCTAGTGTGAGAAGTCACTTATACACATGTTGCGTGTACACAAAATGGTCGAAAATTCTCTCTAGGGGTGGGATTTTAGTTCATGATCGTGAACTGAAGGTGAAACTAAAGGTGATGCGTATTGATCCAGGTATGCCATATCTGGTCTGAACCAGCCCAGGAGGCTGACTCTCTCTAGTAAGAGTTCATGAGAGTACTCACTATGCATAGTTGCAAGATGTGGTCAGCAGGGATGGGAAACACTTTTCCCGTGGCCTCGACATCACTTGCAAGCCCAGGTATGGAGTCTGAGGGGAAGGGGACAACCCGGATTGGTCATTCCCAGGGCCGCTCCCCAGACTCCAACCTCCTGCTTGGGGCTGTATCCAGGATGTGCTCATACGGTCACTGAGTGTGTGACACGCTACAGAGGGCAGCGGCTCCATTCCCAAAGCTCTACTAGACAATGCCCCCAGTGGGGACTCTGTGTTTTTCACTGCCCTAGAAGAGGCTCTTTGCTGGGCTCTGCCACTGCTGAGGGCTTCTGTCTGGGCAGCCAGATTTCCCCACACATCTGAAATTTTGGTGGAAGCTGCCGAGCATCCTTCACTCTTGTATTCCGTGTGCCCACAGACTTAACATGACATAGAAGCTGCCAGAGCTTATGGCTTGCTTGCTCCATCCAAAGTATTACTCAAGCAATACCTGAGTCCTTCTGAAGCAGAAGCTGAAGATGGAGCTGCTGGGATGTGAGAAGCAGAATCCCGATGTGGCTCAGGGAAGATGTGCTCAGGGCAGGGGTGCCCCAGGCCTGGCTCCCAAAAGCAATCTTTCCTCTTGGACTTCTGTGCCTGTGATGAGAGGAGTTTAAAGATTTCTGAAGTGACTTCAACACATGTTTCCCATTATCTTGAATATTAACATTTGACTCCCTTTTGGTCATGCGGACTTCTCTAGCAAGGCGTTGCTCTGCCGTCCACTTGAATTCCTCCCCTGAAAATGCTTCTTCCTTCTCTGCCGCAGGCCCAGGATATGAATTTTTCCAAATTTTTAAGCTCTACAAAAAAAGGTATGTTCCAACATTGTCATCTCTTTGCTCCCGTGTCTGACTGAGGCTGTAAGAAGAAGCCACGCCACTTCCTGAACACTTTTCTGCTTGGAAAATTTCTTCCATCAGATACCCTAAGCCATCACCCTCAAGTTCAACCTTCTGCAAAGTCTTAGGGCATGGACATAAGGCAGCTAAGTTCTTTGCTAAGGCGTAGCAAGGGTGATCTTTGCCCCAGTTCCCAATAGGTTCCTCATTTCCTTTTGAGACCTCATCGGTCTGAACCTCATTGTCTGTATTCTCATCAGCACTTTGTTCATAACCTCCTAACAGTCTCTGATAAGTCCCAAACCTACCCTCATCTTCCTGTCTTCTTCTGAGCCCTCAAAACTCTTCCAAGCTCTGCCCAACTAGGCTATGTCTAGTTCCAAAGCCAGTTCCGTATCTTCAGGTATTTTTATAACAGTGTGCCACTCCTAGGTACCAATTTTCTATATTCATCCGTTTTGCGTTGCTAGAAAGAAATACCTGAGGCTGGATAATTTATATATTTTTAAAAGAGGCTTATTTGTCTCACAGTTCTGCAGGACTCTGGCATCTTCTTGGCTTCTGGTGAGGCCTTAGAAAGCTTTAACTAGTGGCAGAAGGCAAGAGGAGCTGGCATGTCACATGGAAGGGGGATAAGTAAGGGAGAGAAGGAGGTGCCAGGCTCTTTTAAGCAATCTAGTCTTGCATGAACTCATAGAAGGAGAACTCACTGATTACCATATGAACAGCACCGAGTCATTCATGAGGGATCCACTTCCATGACCCAAACACCTCCCACTGGGCCTCACCTCCAACACTGAAAATCACATTTTAGCATGAGATTTGAAAGGGACAACCACTCAAACACACAGACATACAGACACACACACACACACACACACACAAAACAGAAAGGACAGATCGAGAGAGAAAGAAGAGGTATATGTGGGTATATGTATATTTAGATTTATGTATGTATGTCATCATAGGCTAGAATATTTGTTTTAAAAGAAGCCATTGTGTCTATGAAAAAAGTAAAATCTCCGTGACCCAGGCCGGAGAAAAGTGGCCAACTCCCTAAAATCTAGAAAAAAAAGACCAATAAACCGATGAAGAATGAATTAGAATTGGCTAAAGGTATAACAGACACTTCACAGAAAAGAAAATGCCAAACACTGCTAAACATGTAAAAAGACGTTCAGACTCTTCAGACTCATTAATAAGATAAAGGCAAATTAAAATTGCATTGACTATGGTAGACAGTTATTAAAACAGCCCCAGTGCATCATGCATGCCTCCAGGTAGTAATGTTCCTCTGAGACACCCTTCTTTTTTTGTTAGAGATGAGGTTTCACTGTATTGTCCAGGCTAGACTTGAACCCCTGGACTCAAGTGATCTTCCTGCCCCAGCCTCTCAAAGTGCTGAGATTACAGGTATAAGCCATCGTATCTGGCCTGCATCCTCCATTTTGACCCTGGGCAACTTGACCTGCCAGTCGGAAACCATAAAATGTGATGCAAAGGTACACGCTGAAACTTGCCTTCTAGAATTCTGCTGCTGCCCTGTGAGAATGCCCACTGTAACTCTCGGGATGGAAGACCGCATGGAGGGACATGACCAGTTTTTCCCAGGCGTCTATCCAGCCAGAAATAGCCAGTGAGTAAGCCCGGGAAAACCAGCAACATGGCCCAATCAACACACAGACTGGTGAGAAGTCATAGATCATGGTTGGTTTAAGTCAGTACGTTGTGACTGGGTGTTGTCATACAGCAGTAGATAACAGATACACTGATTATACCATCTTCACTTTCGGAACTGCTAGAAATCCAAAAGTTTTGCTGTATACTTTGGTGGTGAGGCTATGCAGAAAAATATCCTCTCATACACTGCTGATAGAAGCATAGATTAATAATAATATGTCTCCCTATAGAAGGCAATTTGGCAATATCTACTAACATTTCAAGGAGTGTTCTCTTTACCCAACTGCCACATTTCTAGTGAATTGTTCTACAGATAAATTGACACAGGTACAAAATTATGTATGTGCAAGTTTATTTTGTCAGCATTTCTTATCATCGCAAAAGATGAACATAATCCAAATGTCTGTTAATAGGAGTCTGGATAAATATACAACGGCATTATGATTGTGAAATGATAAAAATAAGGAATATTTTCATATATTTATGTGGAAACAATTTCAGTTTATAATGTTGAGCAATAAAAGCACAGTATAAAATAATGTGAATAGTATGCCATGTCGTATGTTTTAGAAGGAAAAATATAGAAATCTATGCTTGTGTGTTTGAATGTACATTCAAAGAATTCTGGAAGATAAATAGGTATGTTGAAGGGTTGGAGGGTGGGGCATTTGGACCGGGGGCTATAGGGAATACAGCAGGTGGGGAACATTACGATATTCTTTATTTGGGGGACTACAGAGATATAAATATTTATTTTGCAAATTAAAAGTAAAAATAACCCTTAAATTGGCCGGGCTCGGTGGCTCAGCCTGTCATCCCAGCACTTTGGGAGGCCGAGGTGAGTAGACTGCCTGAGCCCACGGGTTCGAGGCGAGCCTGGGCAACTGGGCGAGACCTCAGATCTGCAATAAATGAAAATTGGCCAGATGTGGTAGTGCATGTCTGTAGTTCCAGCTACTTGGATGGCTGAGGCGGAAGGACCATTGGAGCCCAGCAGGTCGACACTGGGGTGGCCGTGAATGTGCCACTGCCTTCCAGCCTGGGCGAGAGTGAGACTCCAACTAAAAAAATAAAAATAAAAATAAATAACCCTTAAATTAATGTTAGCATAGTACAGAGATACATTTATCTAACAAAACTCATACAGTAACAAATCAGGTTATTATTAATTTCATGCTGACATAAAATCACTGCTATAAATATACTTATGCAGAAGTTTTCCACTGTACCTTTAACAATCTCCTCAAAACAAATCTCTAAAAGTGAAATTATCTCTACTCCTTCATTTCAGAAACCTTTAATCTCATTTAATAAACTATATTCAGCCGGGCTTGGTGGCTCAGTCTGTAATCCCGTGCTTTGGGTGGTTGAGGTGAGTGGATTGCCTGAGCCGTCGGATTCGAGACCCGCCTGGGCAACTAGGCGAGACCTCATCTCTACCATAAATCAAAAACTTAGCCGGGCGTGGTAGTGCGCGCCTGTAGTTCCAGCTTTGGAAGGCTGAGGCGGAAGGATCGCCGGAGCCCAGCAGGTCGAGGCTGTGGTGGCCGGGAGCGGCCACTGCACTCCAGTCTGGGCGACAGGGTGAGACACCAACTCAAAAAAAAAAAAAAAATGATTACGTTAGATTAAGACAAATTCTCTGATTTTTTTTTGTGTCTTTTTAAACTCCTGATAATTTCGTCTTTATTTCTACATCTGATGTTATGTCAGAAATAATCCAGAATTTGATATTTAGAAGAGAGGTGCTGCTGTAAGAGAACATAAAACAAATGACTTTGACTTAGTAGTGGGTTGATAGACAGTGAGGACACCAATACTGCAGCCTGGAAAGCTGTGACCTTCTGATTTCACGATCAATTTTGTGGTTACACTGTCATCTGTGATATCTTGGAAGTCAGATTTTGTAACTCCAGTAAAATGGGTTGGAAAACTCAAAAAGTACTGATTGTCTAATTCTTATAATTACTTTATTATTATTATTACTATTATTATTATTAAATTGCTAAAAGAAACCAGAGTCTAACTCATGCTAGTGAAAAGAGGTGTCTCTGGAGAGGTAATCCAAGCAGTATATGAGGCTTTGTCTCTATGTGTCAGTTCCCACTAAAAATTAATGATCAGATGAAGCATTTTGCTGTCCCACCTGAAGCAGACCCTGTCAGTTCTCTGCCCATATTCACCATAATCCCTTTACAGTTTCAGCTCACACCAACTCAAGGAATGCTTTCGTTCCTCACAAGCAACACCTGCATCTTTTTTTTTTGTCAGGCTGCCCTTGGCCTACTGGAACTGCTTTGCCTCAAACTGAGAAAGTCAGAAGGATCTGAAGAGGCAAATTCCTTCATTTAACCTGATACAGCCCCCAAACAACGACCACGACATACAGACGTATAAATACTCCAACTCCCCTGTTACTTGATTAAGATGACATTAAAGGCGTGGTTTATACCACTATACCATCTTCCAAGCTTCTTTGGGCCACTGAGACCACGTTTCGCTTCACTGGCATTGCTTGCCATCCTTAACACTCTGGTCCTCTTTCCCACTTCTTTATTTCTTTTCCTTGAGAACACTTGCTTATGAACCATTTTCACATGAACACTTACTTGTCTTTGGTTCTGCATCCTGGGAATAAAATTGAAGACACCATTCAAGCTCATTATTTCAGTAGGATCCTGTTGGTCCTTTATTAAAAACAGAGAGATACCTCATCAACAAGGGTACCTGCATAATCAACGTTTGTATACCTAACCCTGACTTGTACCCCATATCTTTATAATAAAAAAAAGAATTAAAAAAAATAGAAACAGAGAGATTGCCAGGTGTGGTGGCTCATGCCTGTAATCCCAGCACTTTAGGAGGCCGAGGCAAGAGGATTGCCTGAGCCCAGGAGTTCAAGACCAGCCTGAGCAACACAGCAATACCTCATCTCTACAATAAATTAAAAAATCAGCCAGTCGTGGTGGCACATGCCTGTGGTTCCAGCTACTTGGAAGGCTGAGGTGGAAGGATCACCTGAGTCCAGCAGGTCAAAGCTGTGGTGGCCGTGAGCGTACCATTGCACTCTAGTCAGGGCAACAGTGAGATTCCAACTCTAAATAAATAAATAAACAAACAAACTGAAAAAACAGAGAGATGAGCAGATTACTGAGGCTAGGAAATAAAGCAGAAAGTTTTCAAGTATTAGAACAAATATACTTCCATTAGAACTTGGTCATTGTTTCTGGTACATATAATTGAGTACAGTACCAGTAATTGTTTCTGGTACAAATAGGCCAGAAGCTTACCAGATTATTGAAAGTATTTTACGGTTCAAAAACCCACAAGTATGCCCTTCAAAGCATGGGGCTACTTGACACCTGCGGCAACACCCTCAAGAAGAGAATGCTTTCCAATGCCCATTTCAAAAGTGGCTACGGAGGACAAAATACAAGGGAGAAACTTCCAGAGGAAAAGCCTTGGGCCATAGATGAAACAGACCCAGAAAGCAAACCAGCAACTGTTAGGTGCTCTGAACCAGGAACTTACTTCATAGGAAGGACCGAGATTGTTAATAAACTGTTAATAAGAGTTAATAAATTGTTAAGAAGAGTAACTGCTGTGTGTTTCCCATTTCTACCTTCTTTGAAGAGAGAAGACTTTTTATCGCACACCTTCTGTGCTTATTCCACTTTCTTCCATTCTATATTGAATGTGGCAAGGATTGAGAGAGAGGCAAAGAACATTTTTTTGTTCGTTGGTTGCAAGACAATGAAGGGACATATTCAGAACTAAAGAAAAGTACTTCATACAACCCAAGGATATTGGGTCTTGAGCAGAAGGTCATGACTAGGTAAGACTTTGACTCTTGGGAAGGAATGAATGGTTCCATCTATGAAGTGGCTAGAGATTTTTACTCTATAAGAAGTGTGGGCTATGGAATACACTGCTCATTGCTCATATGTACATATTCTTATTCCATTTTTTCCAACTTTAGTAATAAATCTCTGAATTTTAGCTGTAATGTCATTTGGCATGACCACTCAGATAAAGATAATTTCCAACTTCTTCTTCAGATAGGTATGGCCATGTACCTAAGATCTGGTCTACGATATCTGAACAGAAATAACAAGTTCAATGTTGAGTTGATGCCCTTAAGGAGAATGAATGTGTCTTACTTTGTCTTTTTCTCATCTTTCTGCCAGCTAGTATGTTTATGATGGTAAGAGCTGAATAGCGTGACCCATCATACCAGGAATACTTAGGAAGGACAAGTGAATATCTATTTTTTATTTTTTATTTTTTTAATTCTTTTTTTGAGTTGGAGTCTCACCCTGTCACCCAGACTGGAGTGCAGTGGCTGCTCCCGGCCACCGCAGCCTCGACCTGCTGGGCTCAGGCGATCCTTCCGCCTCAGCCTTCCAAGTAGCTGGAACTACAGGCGCGCGCTACCACGCCCAGCTAATTTTTGATTTATTGTAGAGATGAGGTCTCACCAAGTTTCCCAGGCGGATCTTGAACCCGCGGGGTCAGGCAATCCAC
>CAUYQG010079322.1:0-15910 GCA_963574415.1 Tarsius wallacei | reverse complement strand
AGAAAGAACACTGAGAGGTGGCATGCTTCATCACATTATTGTAAGCATGTTAGTGCAAGCTAAGGCGAGTGAGAATCCATGTGAGCATCCTTTTAAAATTTAACAAGGCAGAAGGACACCCTCCAGTTCTGCTCACGTTGTCACTTCTCAGCTCTGAGTCCACTTTCACTAAACTCTTCATTCAAAGCTGCTTTATTAATATAAAACACGTTATGGCATATCATACTTGGTAACACTGCTAGCAATCATTTAGGAACTGGTGAGCATCCTAGTCTGTCGTGAGGTACGCATGCAGGATGTGTCTAGTTGGTGACGGCAAGGCTGGGGAGAAGGGAACGCTTGCACAGTGCTGGCGGAGTGTCCATTCATCAGACACAGTGGACAGGTGTTTGATGGTAGCGAGGAGTGTGGAAAATGTGCACATTTTATGAACCAGTAAATTTGGATACTGGTAAGTTTTACATAGGCCCAGAGACATGTTTATTGCAGCATTGTTTATAATAGCAAAAAGTGGAGATAATCTGTGAGTCCAGGGATGGGAGAAATGAGTAACAAAACGTGGCCTGCCATTCTGCAGATTCGCAAAAAGGAGCCAGACTTGCTTGTGTGTCACAAGGATGACTCACAAACACCACGACGAGTGGAAAAGCCAAGTTGCAGAATGATACATGGAGTAACTGGAGTATGATTCCAGAATTATAAATTTTATAAGACTTTCACAAAAACATGTCATCTGTGGCTATGCATGCATATGCATATACATGCGTATGAAAACAACAATGGGACATGAGGCGATTCTACAGTTTCAGGCGCTGCTTCTCAGAATGGGAGGAAATGGTGTTGGGTAGAAAGGAAAGACTTCAACTTTACAGGGAACGTTTCATGTTTTTATTTTACTTTGTTCTTTGAAATGATTTTGAAGGTATTTTGGAAAATTTTTTAAATTACCAATTCTCTGTTGTAGCTATATTGGGGTAGCCAGTTCATTTTCTGTGTTGTTAATTTTTTAAAAACCAAACACCTTCCCCAGTTCACCACTGTCCATGACACAAGATGCTTGACTTATTCATTCTTCAATAAATGTATATCACTTGCCTCCTACATATGTCACACTGTTTGGTACCACAGGAAGCAACACAAATGTGTAAGACACGGTCCTGTCCTTAGGGATCTTGCGGCCTTGGAATTTAAAAGTCCTTGTTGGGAAAAGTATGTGTAGGCTCAGGCATGCCTCATTGTTCTGATATTTTCTGTAGGCTTATGATACGAAGTTATTACAGCTGTCACAAAATTGCATGTAGGTGGGTTTTTCTCTATGAAAACATAAGAAAATCACGACCTACAAAAGATTAAATTAGGGTGTGACTGGCACTTCAAAATTGAATTATTTTCTCTTTAAAAAAGGACTTATCGTAGGCCTCTTTTTCTGAATATCTGATGGTATTTTTTTATGTCTTCTTGGGACGACCTCTGTGGGCAATACATCCATTGTGTAAAGTATACCAGTACAGAAGAAAGACTTTTCACCTGACGAGTGTTTTCACCGATAGCAATGAGTAAGTCCAACATGCATAGACACTAATAGCTGAGGACCTGCGTGCTAGCTCCATGGTCAGTTCTGGGGTCCAGGTAGAGAAATTCAGTCAAACGTAGGCTGGAAATCCAATGAGAAAGCATCCCCTGGGGTATCTCTCCATTGCAGCTGCCACAGGAGCCGGAGGCTGACCTAGCTGGGGCAGTGGACACAACATGCAAATTCCTGAAGGTGTGTTCAGCGGGGAAGGAAGGTGGAGAAAGGTCAGCTACATGCGGTCTCTGAGAAGTGGAAGCAATGCACCTCTGCTCTGACTAGAGAAGGGATGGATCCGTCTCGGAAGGAGAGGCAGGATCCCAAAATGCATCCCGCATTTTTCACAGAGAATTGGAAAAGACAGTATCATCAGCGAGAGAAAAGGGGAGGTGTGTGCGCTCTGGGTAAAACTAGAGGAATTTGAAGGCAGCAAGGCCTGTGCCTTCAGCAGGAATTCAAATGTGTGGGGGTTGACTGAGGTCCAGAGTTGCATACGGACTGCGTCTCGTGTGCACGGATCCTCCAGGGCATCCGGGGAATTTGAATGCGCAGTGGATGCAGCTTAGGAATTCCCTGAGCACAAGTGCAGGCAGGCGGCTCCCCAGCCACTGCCTTCTGAGGGTGGTTTGGGATTCATTTTTCTGGATTCATTATCTCAACTGACAGTGGCTTCGACCTAGTTTAGCACCCTTTCCTCTCTTTTCCCTGAGAAACCGGGTTCGGTGTGAAAAACACCTGTCACCTGAGCCATTGCAGAGAGATGCAAAATGTTAGGTAGGCTCCTTTGTGAGCACATGTGTGAGTATGAATCAGCGATACACTGAGTCCTTCTTATGAATGCGTGACCTTTGTACTTTTGACTTTTGCTCCTTTATCTGTTTTAAAAGTAATCAGCTGACAATCGACAGGCACTGACTGGTATTTTTGTGAGCAATCTGTGTCCCAAGACCTTTCTTCTGGGACCTTCCTGGTTTCAGGAGGCAAAGGACAATCCTAGCCTCTCTCCTGGGTCTGGTCACCAGTATCTTTGGCTCTGGCAAAGGCTGACTTTGAGATAGGAGTTACTGAACATCTGTGGGGGAAAGCGATCAACTACAGTGTTTTGGGGCATTCAGACTGGTTTTGTTCTGTGGGGCTTTCTATATCTGGCCAGATTGCAAGGTATTGGGGTAGATGAAACAGGAGAGATCCAAAAACTGCACAGTGAATTTCCCCTTGAGGTCTTGTTTCTCCAACAAATGAAGCAATTTAAAACGCATGTGAGAAAAGGGTATTTTGAAAGTTTTCAAAAATAAAAAAAGAGATTAAGAAGTGCTTTTAACTAATATATTCTAAAGGTTATTTGCCTGCATGGATGAGATGGTCTTGTTGCTAGGCAACAGAGACACCGAGACAGTGGCGGGCTGTGAAGACAGAGGAGCTCATGAGTGTTTTCGTGGGAATTCTTGTCGCAGTAGGAGCCAGACTAACAAGCTTCTCCCGTAACGGGAAGGGACAAAATGGAGACACGACGGACTGAGAGAGGCGAACCATCTTGATTGCATGTGTCTGCCACACCAGAGACAAAGCTGGGTTATCTTAGCAGTATGAGTGCGGTGTATTCGGAATGAGAAACAGGACTTGGTCCATCACTCACCTATCAAAGGAATTTGGTTGTCGCTTAAAAGTGACAGGTGCCACTTGACAGGTGATGGCACACGTTGCAGTCATTTCATATCATAGTTTTTCCTGGGCGCATGCACACTCTTCATTTTAGGAATCCTAAATATTTAGGCCATTTTATCTTTCTACTACTAAAAAGCTGTATGGTGGGCAAAGAAGATGATGAGTTCCTTCCTTGCGCCCCCATCACCCTCCCCCACCAGAGAAAACTGTTAGAGAACGTGAAGAGCGGGCTTTTTAGTTATTTTAAGGCAAAGGAGTGACAGTGGTTAGGAAATGGTTGAAATTCACTATGCCAGAGGCCTCTAAAGAAATGTATTTAAAATAAAGCCTGCGATCATAAGAACCGATGGTATTTATTAGCTGTCAGTGATGTACTCATTGCACAGGAGTCATTTCCTTATTGTCTTTATTTGAAGAGCCCAAAATGCAGAACACAGGTTAGCACTTTATAATAGTCACAGTTTTTTAGGAGAGTGGGATGGCATATGGATACATTATAGGACTTCAACTCAACCCCAAAACAGCAGCTACCCAGGTGTCCTGTTCAACGTGGACATAGTCATGTGTAAGTCCCACTCACATACTCACCCCTTTTCACACAGAATGGCTTTAGACTGAGTTAGATTCCAAAGTGGCCAAACTGAGTCATCATGCGGTGACCCGACGGTCCAGTGGCTAGGGAGAACCAATGGCGGTGACGACAGAGAGGGGCCGAGACAGCAGGAAAAAGAGGTTCCATCACTTCGCTCATCCCTCGGCTTGACCCCACTGACTCATGGAGCATCATCACCTCGTCTACACGCCTTCCACTTCGACATACATGCCCCAAAGCATTGCAGTCAGAACCTGGAACGGGTATGCATACCCCAACATTCCTAGCAGCATTTTGTTGCAAATAGCTGAAGGTGGAAACAACTCAAGTGTCCATCAGCAGGTGAACGTATAAGCAAAAGGTGGTATGTGCATACACTGAAAGAGGAATGGAATTCTGGTCCCTGCCACAACATGGATGAGCCTTGGAAACATTGCGGCAAACGAAGTAAGCCAGACACAAGAGAACAGATCATGCACGATTCCACTTGTATGAGATGCTTAAAACAGTCAAACTTATAGAGACAGGAAATAGAGCGACGGTTACTCGTGACCAGGGAAGGGGGTGTAGGGAGCCATTTTTTAACAGATGCAGTTTTAAAATGGGGCGATGAAAATGTTCTAAAAATGGATATTGGTGATGGTTGCACAATGAGGTGAATGTACTTAATGCTACTGAAGTGTGCACTTAAAAATGGTTAAAATGATCCATGGTGGGTATGTCTATTTTGCCACATGCAGAAAAAACAATAATCATGAAAAAAATCATTTTCTCACCCTAACTCAACCCTTGAATTACCCCTTGCTGAAATCATGCCCGTCTGCTTTTCCTGTCTCTGCTTTTTCCTTTCCAAACTCAATTTCAGAAATACAACAATGACATCACAACATGCCTTAATTTAAACTCTGGTAGGATACTGCAAAGTCAATTTAGTGATTTCCTCTCCTGGAAGTGTTACTTTCTGTTGCTTTCTTGAAACGTTATTTATTTATCTGTTTACTTGTTGAGGCCAGCGACATGCTTGGGCCATCCCAGAGCTGTCAAGAGAGAAGCCTAATTTGTCCTGCCCTGGTTAGAGCTTGTAGGACATGGTAGGTGGCATGGTATAGATAGCAGGTCCCCAGACTAGACAGGTGGCCTGATCTTTATTCCGAAGTAGACTGCAAGTCCTGGGATTTGGGCTCAACTGTAGCAGACCACTGATGAAATGTTTCTGTTACCGAGGGAGAAATGAGAGCCCTCTCAGGAAAAGACAAGCAAGGAAACATCAGTGGTTTGATGGGCATGGGGCGCCCAGACAAAGGAAAAGAAACTCTCTCCATGTCATTCGATGCCATCCCTGTTCACGATCACGTTTCCTAGCAATGTTAGAATCTTCGTTTCTCAGCTAGATGACTATCCACAGCCTTCAGGCACCCTTCAGACTTCCTGCCATAGCCTTTACAAAAGAGCACTTGGTTTCCGTTGAAGCCAGACCTAAAAATAGACTGGGCTCAGTGGATGGGGTGGGGAGTAGGTACTCCAAAGTTTGGTCTTTGAATTAGACCCAAGATGAAAGAAGTGAAGAGAGCAAAAATGCTTGATGGGATTACTTTGGGAAATAGCTTGAATTGTCTTCCAGCTTTACATTAAGAATCCTAGTTTTAGCCTCATGCCATGGCTCTCTTACCTTCTATTTGACTACTGATTGAAAATCCAAAGAGGTGTTTGTTTTTTGTTTTTCCGTCTTCAAGCTCTGTTTCTTTATAAGGAGTGCACGGACAAATGGAACATCATATTAATGGCTATGTGGAGCCAGTGATTTCTGGGATGAACTCTAATCCATTTTTATTTGTAAGGGTTCACCCCACATCAAGTCCCGGAAGTATTGGTGGACTATTGCTGAACAGTACTGAGCTTTGTTATCGTACAAGCCACCTGCCACGTCTCAGAGACAAACCCTTCAGAGATGCTGGGCTTTCGCTTCTCAGAGGGTTACGTTCTGTACGTGGGTGGAGACCCAAGAATAGAACCACCTCTTAAGAAAGAAAGTTTGTATGGAACATGAGGATTTTTACTTGTTGTGGGTTTATTCTATTGTAAAGTGAACCTAACATGGATCATGCGTTTTGTCAGACATCGATCGTGCACAAGCTGAGTCGCTGGTGCCACGGTTGGCACGGAAATATGCAGAAAGTTAAAACGTCCCTGATTTGCAATATGCAAACATAGCATGTGGTACTAAAACTGGAGACCTTAAGTTCTGTGGAATATATCTAGAGTACATATGTTCCAGGGCTTCTTTGTAATAGAATTCATTTAATATTTGTGAAGCAGACATGAATGCGTTTTCACAAGAGTGCAGCAGAAAGCTTTGAAGCAGAAGCTTTGTTTCCTTAAGTTCAGGACAGAATACACACATGTAATGTTTTGTAAATATAAGAAAGGGATGATTAAGCTCCCAGGTCAGCAGAACAATGCATAAGGACTGTAAGGACCCAGAGGAAAAGTGATGCAAGTCAGACTGGGGAGATTTCCCTGAGAAGGCAGGAACTGGGGAAAGTCTTCTAACACCGCATCTGTGGGTAAACAGCCCCTGCCGTTCCCTTGGGGGCTGATTGGCTTAGAATAGGTATCAGATTTATTCTTATACCAAAAACCAGCCTGTCAGTTGGTTCTAGTTACCAGCCAAGTAGATAGCAAGCCCCGGAGCAAAATTCCTCAAAGAGAAATAGGCCCAACGTGTTGTTTTCAATCACGACTGCCAAGACCGACCAGCCACAAGCAGCCTTGCGAACTCTGAGAGGCTTTTCAAAATGTAGATCCTTGAGCCCCAGCCAGGACCTAGCGAGCAAAAACGTTGGAGGTGAAGCCCGGAAAGCAGCTGCTTTAAAAGCTTCTCAAGTGATTCTAATGCACGTTCAGGTGTAACAACCAGACTGGCTGGGGGAAATGGCAAAAATCTGATGTGGTCAAGAAGTACATAAACTATAATATCTTATAGGGAACTGAATCACTGGCTTGTTTTTATTTTCTTTATTGCCTTACTTCCAAAGTTCCTTAGCATTGTTGCGTGCCCTATTCTAGCGCCGTGGGTGTGCCTAAGGATCGTGGCCTACTCTGGAACCTCACTGTGCTGTGGCCTGTGATGCCTGTGCCCGCAGCACAGGAGGCTTTGCTTGGGATGTCAGCTTGATGGCTTTGCCTCTCGCAGTTCTCGACAGGCACAGTGCACATCGTGCCATCCCTTGAGGCTGTGTTCGGTGTCACCGTGCTTGGCTGACTCTGCCTTGTCAGTGTCCCCCGGACTGAAGACAGCGCTGCCAAGTCTTCAGAGGGTGACTTCTCCACCTGCAGCTTTTGAAGCCTTGGCTGTGGGTGCAGATGTGGCACTGCACCAAGTAAAGGTTCCCCCTGAGGACTTTTGTAGACAGGCTTTGTCTGTAAATGGGATAACTTGGCCAGTAGCACAAGGACAAGGCACCTCCACAAAAATAGAATGCAGAGAAATGAGCAAGAGGTTCTTAGCCATTAAGAGCTGGCCAAAACCTCTGCTGGAAGACTTGACAAGTGGTCCTTCTGACCTCCAAGACTGAAACAAGGACGTGGAAGTAACAGAGTTTAAACGTCTGCATTCTCTGGCTGCTAAACCGCACAATACCACTTATAGCTGAAGGACACTGTCGGGAGGAATGAGGCCTACAGACACACAGACACACTGACACACTGACATTCTTATTTTCCAGCCAGTGCTGCTCTGCTAGCTAAGCCCTCTCTCTTCACGATGGAATTCTTCTTCTTGTAACCGTCTTACTCTGGAAAATTTCAAACCTGTAGAAAAGCAGACAGAGCAGTGTAATGGAGACCTGTGTGGCCCTGTGTCAACATCCACAGACTTCAACTCAGGCAAGCGGATTTTCTCATACGCCCACCGCTTCCCCTTCCTGTATCGTTCTGAATCCAGTCTCCGACATTGTATTATTTCATCTGTCACGATTTCAATATGTCTTTCTAAAAGATACGCGCTTCTCCGCACTGTCTAGTGTGGTTCTTAAACTCGAGTGTGCACCGGAATCACTTGGGGGGCTTTCCAGGCAGCCACTTTCTGAGCATAACAATAACACCGTGACCACATTCGAAATTGACAGGAATTTCAGACATCCTGTCAGTGTTCTGATTTCCAATCGTGAGTCCGTTTAACCTATAGATTTACCCTTTGTTTTTGTTGCATTTGCTTTGTTGAGGAAATCATCGTTGGTCCTGTGTCATCGGTGCTTCTCACGCTGCAAGGCACACCGATCCCCAGGGGACTCGATGCGCTGTAGATGCGAGTTAGGCCTGAAGTCTGCACTTCCAGCAAGGGCCCGGGCTGTCTTAGTCGATGCTACTGCTGCCATTCCACAGACCAGACCTTGGGAGCCAGGTCAGAGAGGCTCACGCCATCTGGGTCTTGCTGATTGGCTGGATCCTTCTAGTGCATTTTAGGATGCGCCTCGGCCCTCTGCTTCTTCTGAATTGGTAGCTGAGTATAGAGACGTGGTCAGTTAGGGTTTTTGTTTAATTTTGGAAACAGGTAAAGCATAATGCTTGGTTGTCTCTATCTTTGTAAGGCCAGTAGCTTGTCCTTCAAGGCCAACATTCATTAGTTATTAGAGGGCATAAAGAGATGTTTAAATTCTCTCATTTCCTATTCATTTATTAGCTAGAATATTACCATAAAGACAAAAGTCAGGACTGGGTGCAGTGACTCCTATAATCCCAGCACTTTAGGAGGCCAAGGCACGAGGATTGTTTGAGCCCAGGATTTCAAGACCAGCCTGGGCAATATAGTGACCTCATCTTTACAAGAAAATAAAAAATTAGCCAGGCATGGTGGTGCATGCCTATCGTCCTAGCTACTTGGGAGGCTGAGGCAGGAGGATTGAGGCTACCATGATAGTGCCACACTACACTCCAGTCTGGGTGACAAAGTGAGACCCTGACTCGGGAAAAAAAAGACAAATCTCCACTTACCTACTACCTAGTGGTATAGTTTGTATAAGATTCCCCACAAGGTGGGGGAAACCCTTGATTTTTGTTTTCCTTTATTTAACAGTTTTCAAATCATGAGTTGGTTTACTAACATCTTTTGATGATGATCAATTAGGGTTTTTTTCATTCGTCTAACGTTGATTGTTGTTGTTGCTGTTTTTTTAGATTTTTAATTGTAAAGATGTGGGGTACAGTTCAGGGTCAGGTATACAAATGTTCATTATGCAGGCGCCCTTGTTGATGAGGTATGCCCCCCTCAGCAGTTTCCCACCATTGCCAGTCCCACGCCCCCCACCTTGGCAGTCTCCCACTACTACCAATCCCTTTCTTATAGTATTATGATAATTGTTCAAGGTCTGCTCATGAGTGAGAACATGTGGTACTCAGTTCTTTTTCTTTATGCACTCATGGATTTAAAACTATCTCATGTCTCTAAATCCATTTCTGTTGTTGCCTTCATATGAAAGACTCTTCAAGCTGGGCGCAGTGGCTCACCTGTAACTCCACCACTTGGGGAGGCAGGGGCGAGAGGATTGCCTGAGTCCAGGGGTTGGAGACTAGCCAGGGCAACTTGGCAAGACTTCGACTCTTTTTTAAAAATAAATCAAAAAAATTAACCGGGCACGGTAGCACATGCCTGTGGTCCCAGCTACTCAGGGGGCTGAGGCGGAAGGATTGCCTGAGCCCCACGGGTGGAGGTTGTGTTGGCCATGAGCATGCCACTGCTCTCCAGTCTGGGCGACAGAGTGAGACTCCAACTCAGATGGATGGATAGATAGATAGATAGATAGATAGATAGATAGATGAAAAAAAAGATTCTTCAACTGGCCTCTGAGTCCTTTTGATACAACCTCAGAAGTCTTTGAGTGCTTTGTTACTGTTTTGTGTGACAAAGCGTTTCAGGCTCAACTTGTATATTGCATTTCCTGACCTAGATCTGCAATCAGCCGGTTCTCCAAAGACTATTGTTTCTTTTAGTGGAAAATATTTTAAG
The DNA here is from genome assembly GCA_963574415.1 of Tarsius wallacei. Taxonomy (NCBI): domain Eukaryota; kingdom Metazoa; phylum Chordata; class Mammalia; order Primates; family Tarsiidae; genus Tarsius; species Tarsius wallacei. Next base: position 6,079 of record CAUYQG010079322.1, on the reverse strand, counting down.
ATGATAACTGGGTGCTGTGGTGCTGTCACTAGTAATGAAAACTTTTCAACCCATAAATACATTCTTCAATATTTCAGATAGAAATGTGTGCATACATATATAGGCATACACACGCACGCACACACACACACACACATATTCTAGAACTATTGCAGGCTATGATAGAATTGCCCATAAAAATGCAGCCTCTTTTCTGCCCAACTTGATTCAAAAAGGTAATGTAAATAAAAATGTTTCTGGTTTGTTTTATCAAATGTACCACACAACAAAAAGCATTTTTCTAGGAGTATTGGATACTTATAATAAAAAAACCAGGACAGCCCTTGGAAAAGTTGCTTAACTTCTTATACATTCAATTTCATGATCTGAAAAATGCCTTCCTCACAGAGCTGTAAATGACAAAGTTAGCACTTACTGGAAACCAGACACTTTACATACATGTTTTCCAGTCAATCCTTGTAGCAGCATTTCCAAGTAAGCAGTGTTTGCCTCTTTTTATAAATGAGTCGACTTTCTCAAGGTGACACGGCCAGTTAAGTGGTAGAGTCAGTACTTCAACACAGGTCTCTCTGGCTGCACGCTTTTAACCTAGAGTATAGGGTGGCAATTAAATGAGAGAATGAATGCGTGGTGCCACCGGCCATTGCCTGACAAATGGTGTTCAGTGGAAAATCGATGTCAGGTAACAGAAGTGGTCTTGGTGGATGTGTGCTTGGCACTTGGGATGCCAGTTCGGAGGGTGGAGGGCGGAGGCTGCCAGCCTGCTTTCTGCTTCACCAGGCTTCTGCCCCTTGACTCCATCTTGCTAATTCCCCAAGTTGGGGTCTAACCTGTGTGTCCACCATGACAGATGCTCTCATGTCGGAGCTCAAGGTCAGCCCTCAAGAGTTCAGGCCAGCACCTTCTGTCATGATGTCTTTTGAATCTACTCGGCAAGTGGCAGGAGTCCGGAGGCAAGCCTGCCTTGGCCTCTTCCCCTTCCATCATGTGTCATTAGCTGCTACACAGCTCTTTGTTCAAAGCAAAATCACAAAACTGACAGATTCATCTGCTGATGTCAGGAGGAATCAGAGCCAATTACAGGAAACTTCCAAAAGGCAAACAGGGTCACTTTTCACAAAATGGGATTAAGGAAAGGAAAATCATCTTGTCATTAAGAAGGACAAATACATTTTCCTCCCAGCAGTCTCGCCCCAGGAAAATAGAGACATTTGATTTAGTAAATCGTTTCATTATGATTGCTTTGAATAATTTCAAAACACACCATCAACCTGCACATACAGCCAACCTATCATTAACCATTTTGAGCTAGTAAGCAGAATTTTCCATTAAGTGATATCTTCCTAATGACAGAAAATTTAGGTATAAAGCACAAAATTGTGACACTCTTTCAATACAGAAAAAAAAAATCACAACATTTTTTTAAAACACCTGGAAAGGAGACTCTTTGTTTTACTTTGAATCCAGGCCTGAGGGATTCTGGCGACTGATTATGCAGGGATGCCCCTCAGATGCTCTCAAGCTCTTGAGCAAGAAAGGGAACATTTAGTTATGTTTAAGGAAAAGTTATTGCAAAGGTTTAGAGGCACAGTTCCAACAATGCCCTCACTTTTCACACCAACTCAGAATTTAGGCCAACTGGAGGAAGTTTAGAAGGATCACAGTCCACACAAGACTGTTCTCCCTTCTAAAACCAGCTGCAAATTTAGGGTGAGGGAAGGTTCTTACAACCACCAGGCATTCAATAACCTGCTAGAAGGACTCCCAGAGCTCACTAAAAGCAATCATACTCATGGCTGTGGTTATTACAGGGAAAGAATGCAGGTTAAGATCGGCCTAGGGTCAAAACTCATGGGGCAGAATTCAGAAGGCACGCCATGCACAGAGCCTCCATTGTCCTCGCCCTGTAACATCAACAGGTATTACTTTCCCAGCCTCTGTGTGTAGCAGTGTGCATAGAATATTGCCAGCCAGAGACACTCACTGGCACTTACACGTTCAGAGTTTTTATCGAGGCTCCATTATGTAGGCATGATTAATTGTCTGCATGGCTGGTCTCGGTCTCTAGTCATAAAGCCCCTCTGGCTGCATTCCACAGCTACCACTCCAAATCAAATTGTTGGTCTTTCTGGAATGGCCAGCCCCTACCCTAAATCATATTTTCAGTCAAGGACAAAGGTCAGACATCTTGTGGGGGCAAGGTTAAATTTTTTACTGCACAGCCACCTTATGTAGGAGACTTGACAGCTGTAATAAAAATCAAGATCATAATAACAGCTGTTTGCCAGACACTGTGTTAAACACCTTACAGGGATCTCAGTTAAATATCACAAGCACGAAAAGTGCAGGTCTACCTAGTAGCACTCATGTGTAGACGAGGAAAATCAAGGCTTAAAGTGACCAAATTGATTCTTAGGTATTTTATTTTCTTGGCAGCGACTGCAAATGGGAGTATTTTCTTCACTTATTTTTTTAGATGTTTGCTGTGATGTATATAAATGCTACTGATCTTTGAATGTAGATTTTGTATCTGCAACTTTACAGAATTTGGTAATCAGCTCTAAAAGTTTTTTGGTGGCGTCTTTAGGCTTTTTAAATAGAAGATCATATCGTCTGTGCACAAGGCACAAGGCACTAGTTTGACTTCTTCCTTTCTAATTTGGATGGGCTTTTATTTTTTTCTCTAGCCTCGTTGTTCTAGCCAGGACTTCTGATATTATGTTGAATAAAAGTGGTGAAAGTGAGCATCTACCTGACTCCAAACTATACTGCAAATGTATAGTAACCAAGTCAGCATGGTACCGGCATGAAAACAGACACATAGACAAATGGAACAGAATAGAGGGCTGAGATATAAATCCACACAATTAGGCCAAGTAATTTTTAACAAAGGTGCCAAGAACATAAGGAAACATGCAGTTTCTTTAATAAATGGTGCTGGAAAAAATGGGATAATCATGCAGAAGAATGAAACCAGACCCTTATCTCTCACCATATATCAACACCAAATCAAAATGGATTAAAGACTTAAACCTAGCACCTGAAACTATGAAACTGCTAGAAGAAAATTTTGTGGAAATGCTGCAGAACCCAATCTAGGCAAAGATTTTTTTGTAAGACCTCAAAAGCATAGGGAACAAAAGCAAAAATAAGCCACGTGTGGTGGCTCACATCTGCAAGCCCAACACTTTGGGAGGGTGAGGCAGGAGGATAGCATGGCTTGAGCCAAGTTTGAAGCCAGCCTAAGCAACATAGCAAGACCTCTTCTCTACAAAAAAATCAAAAGCAGTCCCGTGGTCTGCTCTCTGTAAGCTGGAGGCCAGGAACGCCGGCGGAGTCGGGGTCCAGGACCAGCCTGCGTCCCAAGGCCTGAGAACCAGGGGAGTCGATGGTGGAGATCCCCACTCAAGGGAGGAGAAGATGGGGGGAGACGTCCCAGCTCAGGCAGGAGAGAAGCACGGCATCCTCGCTCCCTGGTCTCCTTCTGTTCTGTTCAGACCTCCAGGGGATTGGATAATGCCCACCCTCACTGGGGAGTGCTCCGATTCAAGTTTCCGATATGGAAACTCTCTCATAGGCACACCCGGCAGTGGCACCCGTGGCCCATTCAAGTTGGTGCATCAGCCATCATAAGGATTCGATGATCTCAGGGCTGGCCCATTGCAGCCATGCCTTGCGCACGTATCCTACGTGAGATGTTGCTGTATAACTCACATTACCTTTAACCAGCAGTGCCCTGTGAAATACTCTTAAGATCCCGCTTTACAACGGAGGCACTGAAGTTCAGAGCCGTTGACCCAGCTACTTGGCGCCACACAGCAAGAGGCAGCTTGTGGCCAAACCGCGGTCTGGTCGCCACTAGGCCCAAATCTCAAAGGACTGCCTTTTGTGCTCTTCCTAATCTCACAGTCTTGCTCTAACCATACAAGCAGACAAAAGTATACAAGACAAAATTTAGTTTTCGTTGTTTATCTTTTCTGCGTTTCTTCCTTACACTCAGATTCCCATTACGAAGTGCACTTGATTGTAATCCTTTTCATGAACAATTTGTGTTTTCATTTCCTTAGAGTTAGCGCCTTAATTTTGGTCACTTTTCAGACTGAAGAGAATTGCTTCAAACTCTAAATTCCAACACTGTATTTTAGATTTCCGAGGTGAGTAATTATAAGTCCACATAAGTCGTTCCTCTCTTCAAATTCACGGGACTTTAGCATTTCCCTTTGGAGTTCTGGTCGAGGAAGTGTCCTGAAGGCCTCAAACTGCAGCCAAGGAGATGTCTTTTCAAGTAGAGGTCTCACCCCTGTGCAGGGGCTTTCCATTTGTCGCGGACGCTGAAATGTGTGCTGAGCTTTGTTCTTGCATAAAAACACCATGAAGGATCACGCCACCCATGAGAGCCCTTAAGGAAGCGCAGTCCCCAGAAGAATGCAACTCCTTGTTCCCTTAGCTGAGTTCACCTAGGGTGCCGTCTTATGCTACTCTTATTCTCTATTCAGACTACCCGGGGGGTGAACAAGAGTGCTATGGATCAAGGCTCTTCTGTTTCCCAGTCCCTGACTCGAATGTAACCATGTTTCAGCCCCTGTACAAAATGTCCCTTACGGTCTTTCATTAAAAAAAAATTTTTTTATTTTAAAGATGTGGGGTGCAATTCAGGGTTAGGTATACAGACATTCGTTATGCAGGCACCCTTGTGGATGAGGTGTGCCCCCCCGAAGATTCCCACTACTGCCAGTCCTGCCTGCCCCACCCCCCATGGCAGCTTCCCTCTACTGCCAATCCTTTTATTTCTTATAGCATTATGATAATTGTTCGAAGTCTGCTTATGAGTGAGAACATGTGATACTCAGTTCTTCGTTTCTGTGAAACATCACTCAGTATTGTAGACTCTAAGTCCATCCCGGTTGCTGTGAAGTTCATAATTTTGTCCTTCTTTATGGCTGCAGCACGGCTGGTTCCATGTTTTTGCTGTTGTGAGCAATGCTGCAATAAACATGTGTGTGCAGGTATCCTTTTCATAGAGTGATCTGAGTTCCTCCGGGTATATTACCAGTAGAGGGATCGCAGGGTCGTATGTAAGGTTGATTTTTAGATCTTTTAGGAATTGCCACGTTGTTTTCCACAGAGTCTAGTTTAGAACACCAGCAGTGTAGAAGTGTTCCCCTTTTCCCCACATCCGCTCCAGCATCTGTTGTTTTTTGAGTTATTGATGATGGCCATCCTGACTGGAGTTAGGTGGTATCTCAGTGTGGTTTTAATTTGCATTTTTTTGATGACTAGTGAGGCTGAGTATTTTTTCATCTATCTGTTGGCTGCTCGTATGTCTTCTTTTGAGAAATATCTATTAATGTCTTTTGCCCACTTTGTAACGGGACTGTTTGTTTTTTTGCTTTTTGGCACGTTTGAGTTCCTTGCAGGTCCTTGATGTTAGGCCTTTGTCAGATATACAGTTGGCAAATACTATTTCCCAGTCTGTGGGCTCTCTCCCTGCTCTCTTGATGGTTTCTTTGGCTTTGCAGAAGTTTGTCAATTTGATGAGGTCCCACTTGTCAATCTTATTCCAGTTTCCATAAGGGTGTCTCCTGCATTTTCTAAAGTTCTTCTCGTTTGAGGTTTTACGTATAGGTCTTTGATCCATTTAGAGTTGATTTTTGTGTATGATGATAGGTTGGGGTCCTGTTTCAATCTTCTGCATGTGGTCAGCCAGTTTTCCCAGCACCATTTACTGAATAGGCTCTCCTCTCCCCAGTGGTTGGTGATGGAGGCTTTGTGAAAGATGAGTTGGTTGAGAAATTGAGGTTTTGCTTCTGGAATTTCTGTCCTGTTCCATTGGTCTATGTGCCTGTTCTTGTACCAGTACCAGGCTGTTTTGATTACTGTAGCCTTATAGTAAAGTTTGAAGTCTGGGAGTATGATATCTCCTGCTTTGGTTGTTTTGTTTTTGTTTTATTAATTATTGAACCAGTGGGCACATGTGTCACGTGGGGACATTGTGTGATGGCGAGGTTTGGTTCCTGATGACACATTCTTCTAGGCCTCTTGTGTTTAGTGTTGCTTTAAAATTGTATTCCTATTATTT
>CAUYQG010079321.1:0-13591 GCA_963574415.1 Tarsius wallacei | reverse complement strand
CCCGGCTAATTTTTTGATTTATTGTAGAGATGAGGTCTCGCCAAGTTGCCCAGGCGGGTCTCGAACCCGCGGGCTCAGGCAATCCACTCACCTCAGCCTCCCAAGGCGTGGGATTACAGGCTGAGCCACCGAGCCCGGCGGAGATTTTCAGAATCTGTAGCCAGAAAGCTTCCAGTTGGATCCTTGAACCAAGAGGAGGCTCCCGTTTAAAATCAGCTGGTGTGATGCCCTTGCTGCCGCCTGACCTTTGGCTTTGGTTAGATCCTGTAAACAGTCATAAGGAGGAAAACGCTGCTAGTGCTTTTAGACAGCGCTGCCTCCCTTACAGCTTCACCTCCGTTTGGGGCTTGAGGTCTCTTGAAGGTGCTGCTGTGGCAAGCGACTCGGAACTGGAGTGAGGAGAAGCAGCAAACACGAGAAACCCAGGAGGGAGAGAGCCTGGGGGGAGGAGGAGCCAAGAGGCCGCCCAGCCCTGGAGACCACGGGGCCTCCCACGGTCGGCTGGGTGTCCAGAGGGTTGGGCCTCACTCGGGCCTTCCAGCGTTTGCCCACGGACTGGCAAGTGTGGGTTTAAAATCGGTGTGGGAAATGCTTTTCTACTGCTTCAGATGTCATGTGAGGCAGGGGCCCTTCCCCCAAGCCTGATAAGAGGGAGGCCTTCCCAGGACAGAGCAGGGCCCCCGTAGCACAGGAAGGTAAAAGCCTTCCCAGAATAATGGAAGAGTCCTTCTAGCACCGTAAGATAAGTGCTCTCTTGGAAGATTTATGCTAGGAAGGCACGTAGCCCCCAATCTGCACTGCGCATGTGTAATTCCGCTGCAACCCTGAGCTGTGGAATACCCAATTAACCTGTGTGTTACTGACATGTAAGCCTCATCGGGGGGTCAAAGAAGCTAAAATTGTATAAAAGGCAATGCCCCCTGTGCTCGGGGCTCAGCCTTTGGGTGTGACTCCGCGGAGCCGGTGCCGGCACGAATAAAACTGCTTCCTGGCCCTGGTGTCCCGACTCTCTCTGTAAAGTCCTGCCACAATAGGACCCGCAAAGGCCAACGGTACTACTTTGTTTTAAAAGTCAACACTTTAAGTGGCCTCCATGTCCAGAACTTTTCAAAGTTGTAATTTTCTGGAATTCCTAGTTGTTCGTCAATTCACTGTGACTCCTGCTGAAAAGGATTTCTCCCCAAATTCTTGGAGTCTCATCTAGTGATTTGGAATAGGACAGCACGTTTCTCCAACCACCAGGGAGCCTTTATGAGTAAGACCTGACTGACACAGGACGTATAAAGGTAGTTAGTAGGACCACTTCCCGTTTTGTTTTTTTCTAATCGGGAATATGAAGGACTTTAAGAGAATTCACTTGAGAGCTAAATAGTTGACTAAAAGGATGTCAAGTGAGAAGCATGAAGATCAAACTTGAAAGCTTTAGATTTAAGATAATGAGTGAGAAAGAGAGATTGATTGAGCGTTTCATCTTTTCTAGAAAAAAATTAAACATTTGGTCACGTTTGCTCACGCTGGTGCCTGCATGGCTGCAGTGGGTGGGAGCTGCCCCGTAGATACGCTCTGTTTTCTACGGTAGCCATGTTCCAGCCTCTGCCTGCTGTCCCACACCAGTGGCAGCGAACGTCCCGCTACCTGCCTGCCTCTGTGGACATTTGCTTTTGGAGTCCTTTGCTAAAGTCGGAAGAAGTGTGGATGTGAGCACTCACAACGACCTGGAATACTGGCAGGAGGGCAGTCCTGTGTCCTCGTTGAGACCACGGCTTTGGGGGTGAACACGCCAAGGAGCAGAGCCAGGCCTGTTCTTAACTGGGAGCTCAAGGTTATTCATGTTCCCGTCTCAGCTTTGGTCTTCCCATCTGTAAGTGGGATAATACTTTACAGGATCTTAATAAAAATTAAGTGAGATTCCTACCTATTTATATAAGGTGTAGATATCACATTGCCTTACACATAATTATCACTCAGTAACAGCCCAGATTCATCTTAATTGTGAACAATCCAAGTTAAAGGAATAATCCAAGGAAAGCTCATACAACTGGATAATCACCACCCAGCGACTGCAGCTGGAACCACTGCCAAATGGAGGCTTTTCTTTTGCATTCGGCTTTTAAAAGAGAAAAATCTCTCAAACGAAGCAATACTAGACCTATGATTTTAAAAACTTCTTCGGGGATCTTTCTTGAGATTGTAGCAATAATTTTGTTATTTATTCTTTCACGTCTTTATGGCTGTCGCCAAAATGGAACCTTTTAGCTGTGTAAGAGATCAACCTTTCCGTGATTATTACGTTTACGACATGTATAGAGACAGGAAACTCAGCTCACAAGTGTTTTTTGAGTCCCCCTTCCCCAGGGTGTTGAGAGCTGTCCCTTTCGTTTGTGAGCCAAACATATCATAACACCACTCATCCAAGCAATGTGGTTAGGTTTTAAATTCTGCTTGACTCGTTGGACCACAGACACAGGGAGTCGGTTAATGCTAGAGACAGGTAGAAGATGAACCCTTTCTAAGGAGATGTCTATAATGGTACGAAAGCTGCTCCCTTGCTAGATCAGAGAGGATCTGACTCTCTTGTTTGCAGACATACCCTAACTCATTGAGCTTGAGAGGAAGATGTATCATCCTTTTGCAGGTCAGACTGTCCCCTGGCATCAGTGTTAGAGGAGTGACTCAGGCAGTCCGTGAGTCTAAGTCAGTCGGTCTGTAGGATGCTTGTTTCCAGCGTCCATGAAGCCCAGGTCCCTGTAATGGACGCTTCTGGCTTTAATCAGAGGGCTGGTCAAACACAAGGGCTGTGTATGCATAGTACTTCTGCCTGTCCCAGCCGAGGACTGCAGTTTATCAGTTTGCCGCTTGGGGGCATCACTCTCCCAGTGACGTTTTGCCTGGAAGGAACTAATGACAGTGTAAATACCACAGGGCTTTGCATTTTTGTTGACTTTCTGAATTAGCTGTGGGATTAAAGTAAAAGCCACAGGCACTCCTCTTGATTTATGCGTGCTTGGAGGGAGTTTGCCTTTTGGCAGAAATGTTTGGCTTTTCTTTTTCTGTGATGCAGAATAAAGTCAAACTGCTAAAAGGAGCGGTGAGTGAGAGGTTTTTCTTCATTGTGCGTCATGAAATTCATAGCACGTTTGAGAATGTCTGGTCTAACGGTTGTAATTATGTCGTCATGGTCCTAAAAAGATTGTTCTAGTTCTTATTCGTTTGATTTTATATTGTTAAGCTGTCAAAGTATCTTCTCTCTCTCTCTCTCTCTCTCTCTCTCTCTCCCCCCCATTTTTTGGCAAGCCCCAAAGATGTTGATGAGCCGGGAGTTACCTTTGGCCCCTAGCGTAGTGCATGTCATTTAACAGAAGAGAGACGCTAAGCAGGTCGGCTTACCTTGAAACACATGGTTACGCTTGTCATTAATCAAGGCCCCAGCTGCAGTGAGTTTCAGCATTCATCTTATAGAATGCTGGATATGACTTTGAAAATACCATTTCATCATGTTTGTGACACAGTGACCTTCCTATGCGGAGTTGGTTTCTGCTGTGGTCTGTTTCAGTCTGTCGACGATTAAGTGCTGAGTACAAGTTAGGTATTAAACCAGGGAGGAGGCTGAAGCCACGGGAGAGGAGGCCCAGCCCTCAGTAGCGTCCAGTCTAGAAGAGACAGAATTGACGTGCAGAAAGCCGCTGGCAGATGGCGCAAGACGGCACGTGGGGAGAGAGCTGGGCTGGCCACGCCAACTCCCTCTCTAGCTAAATATGTCGGTCGTTATCTCACTAGTTTCTGTGTACTGCCTGGCTGCTTGAATGTTTTCCCCTTGGTCTTGCCCAAACACCTCCACCTTTAACTATGATCCTACACCTTGACCTTTGCCCCAGGACAGCCAGCATGATCAACATGGATGTGTTTTATCGCCCCAGAGGACATTCTTCCTAGTCTCACATGTCTACAGCATGAGATGAGGACCAGAAGTTAAGTAGGAAGAGCTTCCAAGTCCTTGAGGAAATGGTCCAAGCCCATGTTTGAGGCCAAGCTCTTGCCTGCTTGGAGAGCTCTTGGTCCATAAGAGAGGGAGTGGATTTCTAAAAGTCCTAGCAAGCTGATTTGCCACCCAACTGTAGAAACAGAATGGAGGAGAGGGGGCCGAGAGTTGATGCTGGAATGAGCTGTACTGACCACAGAGGGGAGTGGTCTTGGGCCTTAAGAGTAAGGGAGGTGGAAAGTCATGAAAAGGCAATGAAAAACCCAAGAACCCAAACAGTCTGGGTCCCCTATCATAAAGCTAAGAAGCTCTCTCTACCCCAGTCTCTCCGGAGGGTGTCTCAGACTTACAGCCCTGTTCCAAAGTGTTGTATTGAGACAGAATCTGTGGAGTTCTAGCCTCCAGTGAGCGGGGCCTGAGTTGGGAGGAGAGAATGAGAAAGAAAACAAGAGACAGGTGGATTGGGAGGTCTCTCTCCTAGACAGGTAAGAGCTGTTTATTTTCTTAGCATGCCTCTTACATAGGGCAAAACCACACAAGCAAGATATGTCTTTAATGTTTAGTCTGTGTTCTCTAAGTTCAAAGCAAGGCTATAGTAACAACAAGCAGCATCTGGGCAAGGCGTAATTGAGGTCATGCCGCTCTTCTTTTCATAGAATAACTACCAAAGGTTATGGGAGATGAAGGGAGTATAGGCTTGGTTCCTTGGACACAAGCCAAGAACACAAGGACCTTGTCAGCTTATGTTCTGGTTTCCTTCAAGAATCACCTGCCGGCATGGAGTCAAAGGGGGCCAGGGTCTTTGAAGGACAGAACCACAGTCGAGTCAACACACTGGGATCAAGGCCTTCCCATATTAAAAACCCATTAATTGGGTTGGACTTGGGAGGAATCCAGGCGAGACGGACCTGTGGATCATGATACCACGACTTCATCTGGGGCCCAGAATGAACAGGCCCTCCCTTCGCTTCCTGGCAGACATTCTGGAGAAGCTGAATGTCTGGTCAGAAGTGAAAACACAACCAAAGCCAAGCAGGTGGAACGATTGGACAGTTGTTCGCCCCACCCAGGCGAAGGGTCTGCTCCTTGTGGCAGAGGTCGTTCCCAGTGGCCGTCTGCCTGGGAGCCTCAGGCTCTGTGTCTCTCTGTCTGCTGAGCCGCCACGGCTGCACACGTGCAGTGATCCTCAGGGTACCTCCTGTTCCCGTGTTGACAGTCATGTGTGTACCTTGTGCAAAAAGTGCAGGTGCGCATAAAGAAGCAGGAAAATCGTCTAGAATTCCGACGCCGACTTCCGGTCTCTTCTGTGTGCGTTAGCAAGTATTCAGTCTTGTAAGGAACCATAGGGCGTTGGTCACAGCAGTGGCCTCAGAGACGGGGTATGGGAGGAAAAGGAGACTTCTCACAGAAGCCTTTTGTGCATTTGGAATTTTGTACCGTGTTCAAGATTGGAATAAAACCCACAGATTTTTAAAGAGTGAAAAAAACCCCATGTATTCATTCAACAAATACTGGTCACCTGCTCCTCAAAGAGCTTAAATTTGGTGGAGCAGCTCTTCCCCTTGACTGAAGGGTGGAATCACTGCTTAAGAAGTACGGAGGCCGGAGTCTTGCTCCAGTGAATTCTGTTTGGCCTGGAGCGTGGCTGAGGATTTGAGAGAGCTTCCAGGGGATCTGATGTGTAGCTGGACTGAGAGTATCACTCTGGTGGGAGAGAAAGGCACTCGTTATCTATCGTAAATAATGACAGCAGCAACAGCGGGTGAAAGAAAAATCTTGGCTTCCTTGGTCTGTGGTGGCAGGGCGGGGCTGGGTGAAGCAAGGCTTCACTGAGAACTGTCCTTTCGGCTGAGATCTGAAGAATCATGTAAAAGCAGCCAGCGTTTTCATAGTTTTGAGGCCTGAGAACTTGCATTCCCAACAGCCGTTGCTGTTGCCTGAGGACAAAACACTTGTGATCACCGAACAGGCAGAGGGCGTGAGGGCAGCTGTGCTCAGTGTGGATGTCCCAGACTGGAAGAGGCTTCCGGGAGGGCATCATTTCACATCCTGTTTTTAAGCACTCAAATGTTAAGCATCTTTCGTGTTAGTGAAGACGCTTCTTAAAAGGCATCCTTTCAAATGCCTGCATGGCCGTCTCCTGCCTGGCTCCAGTGCCATTAGCGGCCTTTCGGTGGTATCCAGATCCGGGCGCCTCTCTGAAGAAGTAAGAGACGATGCCTTGTGCCTTTGGCGTTCCCAGAGATTTGCCATGAAGACGGTGTCGGCTGGTCCTTTCTGTCAGTGGCGCAGCTGGAAACGGCCAAAGAGCACGCTTGAGTCTCTGAGAAGTGACAGGTGTCACTCCGCTGAAGCCCCTGTGAGCCAGTCATGCATCACGGCCACGTTGGCTAAGGGGTCAGTTGTAATTAGATGGGGAAGATTCATCCGTTTCCAGTTTATTTCTGGACACCTTGGGAAATGGAGACATTGGTTTTCATATTGCAAAGACTGAACTAAAAAGCCTTTCTGTAGATGTTTCCATTGTTTATAAAAAAGGATGTTGTTTCTTCTTGGAGAACTAACAAGTTGATCTTTATAGCCTGACAATGTCAAAATAATTAAAAATGAGTAATCGTTTTTACTGAAATGCATGGGTTTTATAATACTAGACGTATACTTTCAATAACTCAAATCGTGACCATAATTTCTGCCATTTAATAGCTGATCAGCAAAGCTAGTGTTTACATTGCGCCTACTAACACCTATTGGTGGACTTGCCTGTCTGATTTATTTACTCATTTTAGGATATCCTTGCTTTCAGCTTTGAGTCCCTTTGAGCATTGCAAGTGGAATGAGTCCAACATCGAGCTCATTCTGTGTATTCTTATTAAAGCCATTATTTCTGTGTTGTGTCCGGGAGCTCTCTCCAGGGGGCATCTGCGAGTTTGTCGGGTTATCGAGTGGGCGCGTTCGGTTAATAGGATTCGGTGGTTTATGCAGTGGAGAGTTACAGAAACAATCTGGAGAAAACTAATGACCTCTTTCCATTTTGCCCTGCCAGCCCTCAAAACCATTTTCTTCAGTTTTTACCTGTAGCTATCAGCTTTTTAAAGGCTCCAGTCTTATCTTTTAAGAGAAGGTAGAACACGAGAGCATGTTAGCACCGTTGTGAAGGTCTTTTCAGGTCCTCAGGGACCTCCAGGTATGCCTAGAAGGGGGGCGTGTGAACTTGGACTTCACTTTGGCTGTTGCCAGTTCTCCGCCCATGATAAGGTTGCTCCTGTGAACTTCTGGCCATCTGGCGTGATGTTGGGAGACGGGAGGCTAGAGAGAGAAGGCGGCGGGGGGTGGCACACCGTGGTCATGAAGTCTGTGTTTCCCGGTGCCCGCTGTCCCCTGCTGCCTTGCTGTGAGTCACCCTAAAAGGGGCTGTGTGCTTCTTCTCTGGTTTTAATGTTTGCAGATGAGAGGTGACTGACAGGTAAAGCACTCCAGGTGAGTGGCATGCAGGGGAGCCTGGGCGGGGACCCAGAAAAGCCTCTGAAGACCAAGCCACCAAGAAGCATTTAGGGAGGAAACAGCAATGCTCAAAGATCCTTTATTTTTTTTAATTAAAAAATTTTTTTTGAGTCGGAGTCTCACTCCATCGCCCGGGCTGGGGTGCAGTGGCATGCTCACAGCCACTCTAGCGTCGACCTGCTGGGCCCCGCGATCCTTCTGCCTCAGCCTTCCAAGTAGCTGGAATGACAGGCGCATGCTACCATGCCGGGCTAATTTTTTAAAAAAATTTTATTGTAGAGATGAGGTCTTGCCAAGTTGCCCGGGCTGGTCTCGAACCCAAGGGTTCAGGCAATTCTCTCTCCTTGGCTTCCTAAAGTGCTGGGAACTCAGTGGCTTGAGCCACTGTGCCTGGCCTCAAGGATCCTTTAAAAAAAAATCTCAATCACCTTATGATTGAGAGAAAGCAAAAGTGTTGTAGACATGTCAGTGTTGACAGTAAGAGTCTGTGCAGTTCTGGTGGCGTGTCTGCTCCATTTCCAGACTCGCAGTTTAAACCCCTTGCCTGCCGCCTCTGCTCCTCCGGTCATGGTCGTGGTGATGGGTGAGTGGGGACGCACGTGGCTTTGCTGACGCCGGGTGATGGAGGGCATGCTTCACTTGGTGGCACGAGATGGGGAGTGACCCAGCTGTTTTAACAAGTAAAAATAAAAATGTAATTGGACATGCAGGGCCCTGTACACCGTCGTCGTTGACCGCCCTAGGTGAGTACAAAACAGGAGTGGGCGCAGGCTAGTTTGAGGGGCTTTTCTTCACCCAAAAAGGACATTTTTCAGTGAGCCGAATTGTGGTAAAGACAAGCTGATGCTTAAGAGGACCCAGAGAAGCCTTGGAGAGCGAATGCAGGCCCTGGTGGCTGCTGAGTACCAGAACATTCCATCAGAAGAGCAGCCCACTTCAACTTCCTGGCGACAAGGCTGCGTGACGCCCTCGGGAGTGTCTGCGGCTCGGCCTTCTGCTGCCGGCTTGTCTCGGCCTCCACGGGCGGATGTTCCTCCCGGCCTTGGTGCATCCACGTCCGGGTGTTCCGCCTGGCGGCCGCGGGCCCCGCCCCCCACCGCCCACCCCAGCAGACTCGGCTGGCGGGCGTCTCTTGCTCAGTGTGTTCCTTCTACGCTGATCCGGCTCCTTGTCTGGATGCACGCGCTCACCCAGAGGTAGGCATGGGCGGTCTGGGCAGCATCCAACCTCAGACCTATTTTGAGCAGATATTTGGTTGCGATATCACCCGCTTTTAAATAACTTTAAGTGAGGTACATGTGTGATTTAAACTTCGAAGAAATGAGAAAGGCTTAACTGTCAGGTTAAAATTAGTCTTTGGCTCAGTTTATCACACTTGAACGGATTTTCCTGGGGGAAAAGTTTAGTTGCTATGCCATCCGTGTGTAAACTGTGAACTTGGAGTCACTTACACGATTTAGGAGTCAACGAGAGAGGGAAGTTTCTTGGTCAGTTATTCCTAAGCTTAGTTTTTGGAAGGCGTGATTTGTTTTTTGTTTTTTTTTTGAGTTGGAGTCTCACTCTGTCGCCCAGACTGGAGTGCAGTGGCCGCTCCAGGCCACCGCAGCCTCGACCCACTGGGCTCCAGCGATCCTTCCGCCTCAGCCTTCCAAGTAGCTGGAACTACAGGCGCGTGCTACCACGCCCGGCTAATTTTTTGATTTATTGTGGAGATGAGGTCTCGCTTGCCCAGGCGGGTCTCGAACCTGCGGGCTCAGGCAATCCACTCACCTCAGCCTCCCAACGGCGCGGGATTACAGGCTGAGCCACCAAGCCCGGCTGGAAGGCGTGATTTGTAAGCTTAAATTTTTGTGGGAAACAAACATCACTGACACCAAATGTCTAGAAAGTAGTGTGTATACTCCACTGGTTGTGCATTGTGTACGTAATTTCATGTAGCGTTAAAAATAAGAGTTACTATTGTGTGACTCCCATAGTTTTAAGATGCTGGGAAAGTGAATTACCATTCCGTAGGCTAACCAGAACACGTGACTTTTTATTTCTTAGCTGCATCTGCGGGGCGTTACCGGACAGTCTTGAGTGCGAATGAGTAGTTCGGAGCTGGTGACTTGCTGTAGAGCGCCTAGTCCGGCGGTGCTGTGTCTAAGTAGCTAGGTGGAAAAGCGAGCCCTGGGTGCGAGGGAGCGTCTGGGGATGCTGGATATTCTCGTTATCCTGATGGGGTCAGGTTTGTTCATGTGCATCAGGACTTGTCAAAGTGAACCTTAAAATGTGCGTAGCAGGTGGTATGTCACTTACACCTTTGACGGTCAACTCTGGCCTTTTCCTTTGCCTTGCCAAATCCCTGACTTTTAACGTGATTTACTTTCCAACCTGGCTGTGGCATAGCATCGCATGCCCGGTAAAGAAGGAAAGCCAGCGCATTTTGTGACCCCGCCACGCTGCCTTTTGGGGGCCCTGGGTACCTTTCCAACACGCACCTGCTCCCTGAAGTCTGCCGCCACTGTGAAGCTTCATCTGCACGTCAGAAACTGGGTTCCTTGCCATTCCTCGTGCTCCCGTTTTCCTGGCTGCGTTCAAAAGTCCTCAGCTGTCTCTAGCTGACAAGTTGTCAGGACACCTTGGAATCCACCTCTGCCCTTCGCACCGCCCCCTCCCAGCCCCGCCCTTGGACATGCCCTGCCTTCCTGGACAGAAACCGGGTAGAGCTCACATGCATCGATTCACGGTTTCTGGACCTTCAGCTCTCCTGCATCGTATAGAACCAAGCTGCAGTCCAGCCACGGCGGGCACGGGTCCTCAGGACCTCCGGGGAGGACGCCACAGGCTAGGCCACTGGCTTTTGGCCCAAAATAAACTGTCTCAGGTGTTTTACGGAGTATGGCATCTTTCGTCAAGGATTAATTTCTGTCAGGATTACAAGAAGGGTTAATATTTGTGTCTGGAAAGTGCAGCCTCCGTACCTGACATCTGAAACCTGCAAGATCATTAAACAGGCCAAGTGTGCCATGGTTAAGGAGACTCATGTTGAAATTTGGTAGTTGAAGCTGCTGAGTGTTGCTTTTTGATCTCAGGTTCATGTCAAGACACCTGATTGTTTTTAGTTCAGAGGAAAAAATTATAGGCTTTTGTTTTTCATGACCTTTACTGGGAAAATGAAGAAGGAAGGTCACGACGGATTGGGTAGTATTGCCCTGCGTGCTAGGTCTCACAACCTTCTGAGAGTGGAAAGTTTGGAATATTGAATCTCTGATTGGAACGTGTTTGGGTGTCAGTTTTCTCAGCTTCTCTCACACGCAGTCATCACTTTGCGTTTTAATTGAAGTTGGTTGATGCTTCCACTTCCCCATTAGTTCCAGTCTGGAACCCTTTAAAGCTTGACCACTGCCCGCTTTCCTTGGGGGAGGTCTACAGGACACGCGGGGCCTGCCAGCCCTCGTGCCTTCTCTCCCACCTGCTCCCAAGTCTTTTTTCTCTCGTGGGCCTCGTACAAATGCATGTTCTCTGGGCTTTCAGACAAGGTCAGCAGCTCACTTTTTACAGTACTGGATCTGCTATTTGGTGATCAGCTGCTTTTAATTTATGTTGCTGTTTCAAGGATATTTCGGTGCAGCAATTATTGAGCTACTTAAACTACTATTAAGTAGTTTCTATTATTTTTAGAATGGTTTTAGAAATCAAAATTACAAGAAGGATTAGTGACGTGATTTGCAAGGCAGTTTAACATCACTTAGGAAGTGAAACATTTGGATGTTCGATATGAATTGGACTCGACACATATCTGAACTGTGTTTTAAGTAAGCCTTGCTGACTAAAGGCCTTGCATAACAAACTTATAGAGGGTGAGCATATATTAAAAAGGTTTTGAAAACTGAGAACAGTAGATAATGTCCCCCCAAGTAAAGTTTATTTTGCCATTATTTTGCTAGCTTGCAATATTGTAAGAACTCCGTGTGTGTGTGTGTGTGTGTGTGTGTGTGTATCTATGTGTCTATAAGTCTGCATTTCTGATCTGACAGTTTTTTAGTTCGGCACTAGTGTCAGCTGGTAGCAAACACCCTGGTCTAATAGATGGAGAGGCCAGAGCCCAGTAATCTTTAGCATCGCTTGGACAGGCACTGAAAGCACTCAGTGGGGACCTCTGCTTTATAAAAATTCAGAAGGCATGAGCATGGCTCCTCACTGAAGAGCCCACACTGAGAGCACTCACTCCCTCTTCCCCTGCAGCACGGGGCCCATGCGGGGGTGTTCTCGCCCCCCCCCCAGCTGCCTCTGGCTCCTGTTATGCCGTTAACAGACGCACTCCAGGGTTCCTTGGAGACTGTGTGCCTACCTAAATAATTGATCACCCGGTGATTAATTATTCACAATTCATTATTACAACAGAAATAAAACCTAGAGGTGGAATCATCCTGCCGCTTATGAATATCCAACAGCTCATCAGGAGTTTGCAGCCGGGTTCTAAGTCCCTGCGCGCCCCGCTGCCTGTCTGCTGCTCTGAAGGGACTCCACAGAGAACAGCCTTCTGGGACGGAATCGGGATCAAAGACAGCCGGGACAAAGGGCTCCTGCTGGCCGTCCTGCATTGGTCTGGCTCTTCACGCTTGTCTTTTTAATCCCGGCCTCATTTACACCTGGAATGTAGTTTCAGTTTGAGAGAACGTGGGAGACGTGTGTGGCTCTTTGGGTTTATTCAGCCATTCTTAGGAGGTATGCGGGCTCTGAGACTCCTCTCAGGATCTCTTTTCTGGAAAAAAATGCAGCTGCCTGTAGGCCGTTTCCTTGACACTGATCATACTGTGCTTGCGTATTCCATCAGACGGAGTTGTACCTGAGTTGTGTTTTCTCCAGCTACTGGATCACACCTTTCGTATAAAAATGCCATCTACTTTTCACATATATTATATAGAAAGCATTTTAGTGAAAGTTCTATGAAAACATAGCCCAAAGAAGCCTGATTTTTAAAACTCAGGAAATACAGTAGAAAATTGCTTGGCTCAAGCCAAACTGTTTAATGCTTTACATAATCTCCAAGCTTTAAAAGAGGCTGGAAATAGTTGGAGCATTTTAATTCCAGGTGTGCTGGGTTACAAAGCAGGTTTGCCTTTGGGGTTTCTTGCCTCCCAGCCAGTTGGCTTTCCACTGGACGCTCTGGCACTAGGGGGTGGGCATAGCCCTGTGACACTCTGCATTCTGGCTTGCCATTTCAGTGTTGTGGCACTTCCTCTGTGGTCGCTTCCAAAATAAGTTAGTACTGATTTTGAGCATAAGAAACCCGACACTGAGGTTAACATTGCCGTGTCTAAAATACCCAAGCTTGCAGATAAAGATCCCAAAGTGCTGAACGAGTGTTTTTTTTGGTGGCGATTCCAGAGTTTTCTGTATTGATGTTGGTTCTCCAAATGCAATGAAGGCTAAATGTTCAAGCGAGTTTTAAATGGCCTAAACCCTTAATACCGTTCACACAGGGGCACATATGACGTCTCAGTTAAGCCTCCAATCAGTAGCTTAATGTGGATGGATGTTCTTGTACAATAGTGAAAATACATGAGTAATTTTTAAACATCTTTTTTAAGGTATTCATTTTCAATTTAATTTTCTGAGTTGGGGGTGTCTCACTGTGTTGCCCAGGCAGGCCAGTCTTGAACTCCTGAGCTCAAGTGATCCTCCAGACCCAGCCTCCCGAGTACCTGGGGCTCCAGGTACACGCCACCACTCCTGGCCTTTTACGGTCTTAAGAGAAATGTGACTATGTCATGGCACAGAGTATAATTTTTGATAGGTTATGCATTTGCATGGCTCAAGAGCCACAAAAAGGTGTGCCGTTCACCGTCTTCTCTCACACACTGATTTCGTAACCCGTCATTTATCAGTGTGGGGAGGTTTTTGACAGACTCCCCACGATTTTCTAGGTATGGAATCCTGTTGTCCACAAAGAAGGAGAGTCGACGTCCTCTTCTCCTGTTTGGATACCGTGATTTCCTTCTGTTGCCTGATTGCTCCGGCTAGGACTTCCAGCACTATGCTGCTTAGGAGGGGTGAGAGTGGGCGGCCTTGTCCGGTTCCGCTTCTGGGGGGAACTGCTTCCAGCTTCTGCCCGAGGCATGATTT
>CAUYQG010079319.1:0-11238 GCA_963574415.1 Tarsius wallacei | reverse complement strand
CAGACTGGAGTGCAGTGACCACTCCTGGCCACCGCAGGCTTGACCTGCTGGGCTCTGGTGATCCTTCCGCCTCAGCCTTCCAAGTAGCTGGAACTACAGGCGCGCGCTACCACGCCTGGCTAGTTTTTGATTTATTGTAGAAATGAGGTCTCGTCAAGTTGCCCAGGTGGGTCTCGAACCCGTGAGCTCAGGCAAGGGTGCCACATTTTAAAAATCTAGTCCACTTTTGATGGGCAGCAGGGTTGGTTTTATGTTTTTGCTATTGTGATTAGTGCTGCAATAAACATGCATGTGCAGGTATCTTGAGACTTAAGATTTCAACATAGACATTTTGAGGGGATACACACTTTCAGACCACAGCAGCAAGAAGTGCAGCCCCCAGAACCCAGCTGTTGGGGTTACCACCCGTCTATTTCCTGCTGAAAGACCTTGGGTCTGTCTTTGCCAGACGGGGAAAGGGTAGTACATGCCTCCTCGGGTTGTGTGAGGTCATTCATACACAGAGTGCTTACAGCAGGCAACACAGGGTCAACAATTGGCAAGATAATTCACCATGTGCCTTCTCCCTGGAGATCAACTTGATGAGGACAGGACATTTTCTGTCTGTCCCTTGAGCCCCTGGAATATGAATGGATGCAGAGCATGGCTACGTGTTTCTCATCTACCAGCCTCACTCCTCATCACTGGCCTGACCACCCTGACAATCCAGCCTCTGCCTTTTATAGCACCCCCGCCCCCGCCCCAGCTTTTCAGTCTTTCCTTAACTCACCATCAAGCCCTTGTAACTCCTTCTGGGCATTCGCGATGTGGCCTGCCCTGGGGTGCCCCAGGAGGCTGGTAAAACTGACGAACATTGAGAGATGAATGCTAGGCTTCCTTAGTTGAAATCTTTTTTTTTTTTTTTTTTTCTGAGTCTGGATCTTGCTCTATTGACCAGGCTGGAGTTCAGTGGCATGATCATAGCTCACCACAGCCTCTTGGGTTCAGGTGATTCTTCCACCTGAGCCTCCCAAGTGGCTGGAACTACAGCCTGGCTACTTTTTTTGTAGCGACAAGATTTTACTCTGTTGCCTAGACTGGTCTTGAACTCCTGGGCTCAAGAAATTCTTGTCTCTGCCTCCCAAAGTGCTGGGATTCCAGGTATGAGCTACCATGGCTGACTGAAATCTGTTCTTTCCAAACTAGTAGTATCATTTGTGTGTAGCTGCTTAAGTTTTACTGAGAGTTTGAAAAAACATGATTAATCAGAAAATTTTGCAATATTCCAGGTGTGTATATATTAAGCGTCATCTATGTGATTTTATCTTACTAAGGCAACAAATGCTTGGTGGCATGTTGCAAGGCCTCGTGACAAGGCACTGAGACCATCTGTGCAACTTGTACAACTTCTTTTCTCAAAGCAACATTCTTCAAGTAACTAAAAATAGAACTGCCATATGATCCAGCAATTCTACTACTGGGTGTCTATCCAAAAGAAGAGGAATCCATAGATCGAAGAGATGTGTGTTCCCGTGTTTACTGCAGCACCACTCACAATAGCCAAGATACGGAAGCAGCCCAAATGCCCATCAATGGAGGAACGGATTATAAAAATGTGGCGCACATACACGATGGGATATTATTCAGCCATAAAAAAGAATGAAATCCTGTCATCTGCAGGAACATGGATGGAACGGGAGGTCATTATGGTAAGTGAAATAAGCCAAGCACAGAAAGACCAAAATTGCATGTCTTCGCTCATGTGTAGGAGCTGGAAAGGTGGAACTCATGAAGACACAGAAGACAGTGGTGATTACTGGAGACTGACTGGGAAGGTGCAGGGGGATGGGACATAAAGAAAAGCCTATTAATGGGTACAAATATATGGTATGATAGAAGAAATAAGAATAAGAAATAGTGTTTAGTAGATCAGTGGGGTGACTATAGTTTACAATAATCTATTGTACATTTCAAAATAGTTAGAATAATCAAATATGTCTCACATAAAGACACATATTTAAGGTGATGAATATCCCAAGTACACTGATTTGATCTTTACAAATTATCTGAACGCTAAATTCATATATAATTAAATTATCACATGTACCCTGAACTATGTATTCTTATTATGTATCAATTTAAAAAATTTTTAAAAAATAGATCAACATAAAAGCCAAAGGGCAGAACACAGGACAAAGAAAGGTGGCACCAAATAGACTCCCTGAGAGTTTTATTTTTAATGTTTAATGTCAAAAAGAAAAAAAAAGAAAAAAAGAAACCTTGGGTTGGCAGATCAGGTGTCTCTCAAAAATCTAGATACAAAAATTAGATTGTAAAAGAGAACTCTTTTTTGGAGTCCAATTTTATGCTAAGCACTTATAAATGTGTGACTGTTAAGCCTTACTATCCCCAGTTACTAAATGGCAGAGTTGGGATTTGAACCCAGGCCTGATTGACTCCTCCTAAAACTCAGACCCTACCCACTACCTTCTGCTGTGAAGTTGAAGAACTCAGTGAGAGAGTATGGTTGGATTCTGCACAACCTTGAAAATGCTCTGGACTGAGTGGGTGCAGCTATCTGCACTTCACTGGTCCCAGCTGGTTGAGGAGAAAGGCTGCATTTGACTTAACTGTGCAAATGTATTTTTTATTTTTCCTGCCATGGTGGTCAGTTGTTAGCTAATGTCAGCATCTCTCTGGGCAGATGGTGACAATAGAGTCTTGGCGTGTATCACTCACTAGTGGCATACTGTCTCCACAGGAGTGATAATGATTCAATGTTCAATGACAGCTGTATTATGTACAGTACTTAAACAGTAATAGACAATACGATTCTAGAAGAGAAAAACCAAACTATGCAGTCACCTTCCAGTTATGCTTGGTAGGCGGTGGTATGCTTGATAAAAACGGTGTGTCTAATTTTTGACAACTTGAAAAGTACAGAAAGAGGGAGCTCAAAGAAACACACACACACGCACACACACACAGAGACTTGGAAAACATGACTTACTTGGAAAAGTACAAGTTACCAGAATAATAGTAATCTGTTAAGCTATTTTCTATAAGGTTAAGCTACTTCGTTCAAAATGATTATTTTCATATCTTATAAAGCAAGTCAAAGAAAAAACTTTTTATAAGTTAGATCAGCATTTCCCAAACTGATACCCCAAAGGAACACTTTCATGAGACATGAAAACATATGCCTGGAAAAAAAATTTTAGGGACACAAGTTTGAGGAATTATGAATCTTCTTAAAGATCCTAGGGGGTGGGAGACATAGACCAAAGCTTTTTTAAAAAAGTATGATTACTTCTATTACCAGGACCGATATAAGGAAAAATGTTTAAATTTCTCATTGTAAGATAAGCTTGCATAAATGCATCAGTTTGGATAATTTACTCATGTGGTCTTTCATATCCGAGGAACTCTGATTTCCAAGATCACTTTGTAACCAGATCAAAAGACTGATAGACAAACAGGTGAAGAATTTGAATTTCCCAGTCCACTGATTTTTATAAGAAGGCGTCCAAACCAAAAGAGCTCCAGAGCAGATGGTCACCTGAGTGACTAACGTTTATGACAGTGGCCCCCTCTAGCAACGTCATCACCCAGAAACACAGGGGCTGGAGTGGGCGAACTCAGTTTCTCAGTGCTAACATTCTATGACTTAACTGTTTTGAAACTAACTTGTTGCGGATGAATGCTTTATTCCCATAGAAAACCATCTCATGACACAAAGGTACCAGAAATAAAGCCTCCCATTCTTAAATAACATTTATTATTGTTGCAAAGAAGTCTTTTTCATGAGAACATTTCTTACATTTATTTAAAGATATATAGGTTATGGTTATAGAAGCAGATTTCATTGAGGTGTTATAATATGAAGTGCCCGACTACGACCCTTAATTCCGCAATCTAATATTCACAATGTGTTTGTTGCTATTTAGCTATTTCTCCAAACATGCCTTAAAAAAAAAAACAACAAAAAAACCCCAACAAACATGTGCTTGGACAGGGTGGTAAAAGAAACACCAAGGGCTTGCTAAAAAGGAGAAGCCTAAAAAAGGTAAAATGCCCCCAGCAGTTCTGTTCAGCTGGAGTCTGAGTGCAGGCAGTGTTCCCGTGGGATGCATCGTGCCTTGTGGTTTCTCGGTGGGAAAGCCCTTGAGGTTTTCTGTCGCTGTCGGGAGGAAGTGGGAAGCCCCATTTATGAGATCCAGTCGATGCTCAGGCATCGCGCTATGAACGCAAACATGTCTGAGACTTCTTCTATCACTTTGGCTGTGGGCTTGCCTGCCCCGTGGCCCGCCTTGGTGTCCACGTGAATGAGCAGGGGGTTGCTTTGCTTCCCGCTGCGGCCCACGATGTGCTGAAGGGTGGCAATGAACTTCAGGGAGTGGAGCGGGACCACGCGATCATCGTGGTCGGCCGTGAGGAGCAGCATAGATGGATACTGGACATCATCTGGCTCTGGTAGCTTCACGTTGTGCAGTGGAGAATATCTGGAAGGTAAAGGAGCTGCTGTGAGGCCAGACAGGAAAAGCAGACTGGTTGGGTGGGATAATCAAGGAGGGCTGGTATGGCCCAAGGACTGTGGAGTTTACTAGCCTGACTCAACCATCAATGAGGGCCACAGCCAATCAGTACACGAGTGACCACCACACATGATGCTTGTGGTGTCACTTGGGTTATGGACTGGTGAGAGCTCTGGGACACTGGGGAGTTGTGTCATTTATCTGGCTCCAACTTTGGAGGACTGTGTTAGAAAGTAGCTCACTGGCTGGGTACGGTGGCTTATGCCTATAATCTTAACATTTTGGGAGGTCGAGGTGAGAGGATTGCTTGATCCCAGGAGTTCAAGACAAGCCTGGGCAATAGGTGAGACTTCATCTCTTAAAAAATAAAATAAAATAAAATTAGCTAGGTGTGCTGGCATGTGCCTATAGGCCCAGCTACTCGGAAGGCTGAGACGGAAGGATGGCCTGAGCCCAGGAATTGAGGCTGTGGTGAGTTGTGATCATGCTACACCCCAGCTTGGGCAACGGAGTGAGACTTTGACTCAAAAAAAAAAAAAAAAAAAAAAAGTAACTCACAGGGCTGTAAATATTATAACTCCAACTACATGCCACTTATGGCCTTGAGGTGAGTATTTCATTATCTTCAGGCTTTTCTACACTACACAGTAGACTAATGATTGCCTTTTTAAAACATGGAGTGTGGATTATAATAAGTGCAAACCTTTCCTTTGTGGAAGAACTTGAATTCCAGTTTACAGCGGCTTTCCGCCTCTCTAAAATCCATAGTGGCTTTATTCCAGGTTCAGTTTTGAAATCTTAGGAAGAGCCCGTGTCATCTCTGGGTAAACCAAGAGACCTGGGACAGGCTGCTGACTATCCTGCTGGCTTTAAGTCCAGCAGGAAGAAGCTGCCTTTGGCCAATGCAGACAAAGTCAGTGGAGGAAGTGTTTTCTGAAGTTCAAGGTAAGCTAACAAAAAGGGTTTTGAGGATAAAGTAATGCTGAATTTATTAAACAGTACTTGGTAACAGTTGTAGAGAAATATATGAATATTTTTGCCTTACAGTTCCCAGTATGGGTGTCATGTTTTTAAAAGTGTTTAATATTAGTGAATATAGTAAACTGTTTTATAGTAGAGTTTTGTTCTGAAGGATACACAGTGAAAACAGTAAAAATCCTGCTCAGTTAGCCAGGGAATTTGAAAGGCTAAAACATTCTGGGGCTTGGTTTCTCAACAGGTAATGACAGAAAATGCCAGCCTTTCAGGGTGTTTTCCGCTCAACCCCTGTCTTCCGCATAAAGACGGAGAAACATGTTTGGAAAAAGCTGCCAATGAACAATGCTCCCCTTTGGAGATTCACATGCAGCATGTATACATTAAAGATTCTGAGAAGTTCCATAAGAAAAAAGAAATCTGTTAGGCTTTATTTATCCCTGCCATTCCCAAACTTGGAAATCCAGCTCTTGTCTGGGGGAACACCTTTAAATATTCTGAATGGTGCTCCATGGGACATGGTGGGTGGGTGGGTGGGCTTGAGAGACTCCCTGTAAGGTCCTTTCTTTCTAGCTCTTGTGTGAGCTGAGTTCCACATGCTTCTTACTAGCAGCTGGTAAGAGGAAATAGTCCTGGGAGAGCAAGATTTGAAAACTGATGTAGGAAGATGACAAGGAAAAATATTCAGAATTGTTTTTGGCTTTTAAACTAATTTTGAAGTATGAGGTTTCATCTAATATTTTGTTGCCTTCCATACACAATGAACTCAGTATTTTCAAGTAAGTTTAAACAGGACTTATTTCCCTAGGTGCATATTTTCTCTAAGTTAATTAGAACGATAGCTTCTTCAAATATATTGCTTTTACCAGCAGGTGTCAATGAGGCTGTTTGTACAGTTAACAGTAACAGCTTTCTGAGTGAACTTTTTCCCCCTTAGAGAATAGAATTTAGTCGTTTGAAAGCATTCGATTTTTAAAAATTCAGTCATTTCAAAGTGGAGAGTTAGTCCAAAAAAAGCAAATAAAATGACAGAAAAGGCTTGAGAAATTAAAGTTATTTTATCAAAGTATACAGTTTACTGAGAAGACTGGAAAAGGGAAACAGACTTCTGTGTCAGTGTGGGCTATTCTTCAACACTGCTGATTAATAACCCAACAATCTTACATGTGGCAAGCGAAAGGCCAAAAAGAGGATTTATTTATTTTTATTTATTTTTTTAGTTGGAGTCTCACTGTGTCACCCAGACTGGAGTGCAGTGGCCGCTCCCGGCCACTGCAGCCTCGACCTGCTGGGATCTGGCGATCCTTCTACCTCAGCCTTCCAAGCAACTGGAACTACAGGCGTGTGCTACCATGCCCGGCTAATTTTTTTTTATTTATTTATTGTAGAGATGAGGTCTCACCAAGTTGCCCAGGCGGGTCTCAGGCAATCCACTCACCTCAGCCTCCCAAAGCACGGGATTACAGGCTAAGCCACCAAGCCCGGCTCAAAAAGAGAATTTAAATGCCTCACATTTACTTGCTATTATCACCAAAATGGTGGATGGAAGTTGTACAATATTTCAACAAGGCAACTTGCAGTTTCAAATAAATGTAGTTATATTAAGAGTACAAAATAAGCTTAATTGTACTTGCGTATCTTCTTTTTTTTAAATTTCCTTGTTTCTGGATTTAGAGAAGGAAATCCCATATATTGATGTAAGGTATAATACCTTTTGGTATTAGTTAATGCAGTAACAAATCATCACAAATTTAGCAGCTTAAAGCAACACAGACTCATCTCACAGTTCTGTAGGTCAGCAGTCTGAGTTGGCTCAGCTGGGCTCACGTGGGAAAACTCGGGTTGTTGGCAGAATTCAGTTTAATGTAGCTGTAGGACTGAGTTCCCTGTATCTTTGATGGCTCTTGGATGGAGCTGATCTCAGGGTCTAGGGGTACCCCTTCATCTATCTTCAATGCCAGCAATGTCAGGTCAAGGCTTTCACATCCTTCCAATTTCTCTGGCCTCCCTTTCAGCTGCTTCCCTGACCCAGACCAGAGAATGTACTCAGCCTTTAAGGGTGTATGTGATTAGACTGGGACCACTCAGATAATCCAAAAAAATCTCCTTAATTATCTTAATTTCATCTGGAAAGTCCCTTCACAGCAGTACCTAGATTAGTGTTTGACCAAATAACCAGGGTAGGAATCTTGGCGGGCCATCTTTAGAACTCTGCCTACCATATCTTTGTAGTTTATTTTTGTTAAAGACCAGATTAAAACAAGGAGGACAAGAAGGTATTCCCATTTCCTCTCCTACTTTTGAGGAATTTTTATGTAAATATAAGATACCGAAGGAGACAAAGTGTCAAACACTAATTCTGCTGAGTGACTGCGTTCAGTATTATGATATCAAATTAGCAACATACATATGTCAATATGCGCTAACACCTTACTTGATAAGCCATTCAAAGTGTTGCTTGTTGTCCGAGCACCCATAATCGGTGGTCCAGGCATGACCGATGGTGTATTTATGGAACTTCAGCATGTCCATCACTCCAACTTGGGCAATCACACAACCAAAGAGGTCAGGACGCTGATTTGCACAAGCAGCTAAAAACCAAGGGAGAAAGAAAAGGGAGGCAGCCTATCATTAAACATTCAAATAAACACAGCAACACTTAAATGTTTCCAGAACCCCAGTTGCCTTTATCTTTAGAGCCCAGGAAGAGATCATCAGAGACATCTATATTTTACCTCCACGGGAAAAACAGACGTACATTTTTAGACAATGTTACATTGGGAGTAAAGAGTAAGAACAAGAATTCAGGTATAGACATGAGTCGGTGTGTTTCAAAGACAAGGACAAATGAATGAATGTGCCACCTCTGGTCCACACCCCCTGTACAATGTCACATATGTATTTGAGGCTGAGTCTGTATGTGCTATTCTATACATGTACAATGGCCCCTCATATCCTTGTTTTTGTCTTTTTAAATAATTTTTAATTATTTTTAAAATGTGGGGTACAAATAAGGGTTAGGTACATACGTGGTCATCATACAGGGAAAGTGTGGGTACCCTTATTGATGTTGCCCTCATATTCTAATGACATCGGATGTAGTACCTAGCAAGCCAAGTTCAGGACCATCATAAATGTTTTCTTTTTTTGTTTTATTTTCTTAGCCAGAGTCTCACTCTGTCACCCAGGCTGGAGTGTAGTGGCACACTCACGGCCATAGCAGCCTTGACCTGCTGGGCTCAGGTGTTCCTTCTGCCTCAGTCTTCCAAGTAGTGGTAACGACAGGCACACGCCACCACGCCTGGTTAATTTTTTGGTTTATTGTAGAGATGAGATCTCGCCAAGTTGCCCAGGCTGGTCTTGAACCTCTGGGCTCAGACAACCCTCTTGCCTCCACCTCCCAAAGTACTGGAATTACAGGCATGAGCCACCATGCCCGGCCCATAAATATTTATTACAATGTGAAGTGCTATTGAGAGAGAGAAGGGGAAAATTTCATTAACTACCCAAATTAGGAAAAGTTACCAAGAAGTAGTGCCACATGGGAGTTTTAAGAGCAGAATCCCAAAATCACAAAATTGGGTTCAAGCCCAAGCATCACTACTTTGCAGTTGTGACACTGGGCCAGCTACTTAACCTCAGTGTCCAACACTGTCCTTTATAAAATGGGGACAATAATATTACCCAGCCCACAAGGCTGCGTGTTCACCAAGGACCGGGCATTAGGTGCTCAGCAAGTGTGAACTATTAATGTGACCCACGATTGTTGACTATGTTGTGACTATTAGTCTGGGTCTAGCATGACTCCTCTTTGCTCCCCAGGGCATTTAGCATTGCACAGCTTAGATATCCAACAAAGGATTAGTAAGGATCGCATCTCACAAGTGCTGACTAACATAATCAGAGGGGTTGTCAGATGCAGTTCTGTGCAAGCTGGACTCTAGGAGCCTGTTTGTGGAGGAAGACTCACAGTCCAGCCCACAGTGTGGTGGGGAGAAGGGTTAGGGCAGTGGGTGGGACAGCATTTCATCCTGTCATGAATGGAATTGGTATGATGTGGGTTCAGCTAGCTCTGTGTCATTTATCAGATGCCCACACTTGAGGGGGGCCTGAAAAACACCAGAATTATTTTTTGGAGAGCAGGCCCCTTGTAGTACAGGCTTCCCCCGCTAGGTAAGTGTTCTAGGAACCCATGGGCATCAGTGCACCAGCTAGTGTTGTGAGACTGTGTTTGGCTTCAGTGAATTTTTTTTTTGGAGAGTCTTTCAATGCATTTGCCCATTTCATGATGGGTGATTTACATGAACAATTTGCCCACACAGTGGTGTTCACCAGTTTTGACCAAAAACAGCATGACCCCTGTGTCCCACGCTCCCTATTCTCCTGCTCTCACCCTGAGTGACTTCCCCAATGAAAAGAGTCCTCAAAGGGAAACATTTTGCCATTGTGGAAGAGGTGAGACCAAGCATGGCAGAAACACTAAAAGGCATCAAAATTGATGAGTTCAAAAGCTGTTCTGAGTGGTGGAAAAAGTGTCTCAATAGGTGTATTGCATCAAATGGAGAGTACTTGAAAGTTTAAACATGTGAGAATAAATACACATTTTTTATAAAAAATTCTGGGTTTTTTGGGTCTCCCCCTCATACAAATGGGTTTTGCTCCCTGTCCCACTGCTCCCACCAACAAAGTAAATCAAGAGCTGCTTACAGACAGCATTTCTGAAAACCCCAAGGGCATTAACAAGTACAATGAACAGACTCTGGTTCTTACCCACTAAGAGGCCTCCGTTTGAGCCTCCGTTAATTGTCAGCCTCTTGGGAGATGTGAAACCTTCCTTGATCAGATATTCAGCAGCACACTGAAAGTCATCAAAGCAGTTCTGCTTGTTGGCCAAGATACCACCTGCAATGTGCCAAAGCGAAAGATAGTCAATTACTGAAACAAAAAATAAGTTTAACCTATATAGGGAATTTACATGATTAGACTTAGTGTTAATTACTGGTTAACTTAGACAACAACAGTGGGCTAATAACTACATTTAAAGAAATACCTCAGCCAACCACAGGGTCTCACGCCCGTAATCCCAATGACTGGAGAGACTGAGGTAAGAAGATTGCTTGAGGCCTGGAAGTTTGAGTTCAGCCTGGGCAACATAGCAAGACCCTGTCTCTTAAAAAAAAAAAAAAACTCTATTTAAATCTTTATGCACTGGAAACCTATCGTCAGTACCATAATTGCTAATCCATATGGTGGATCTATATTTTTCTAAAAGCCCCTTGAACTCGAACGGGAAATGCTCCAAAGGGAACAGATGATCTGTTAAGTGGGAGAAGCATGATGATGAAAGCATGAAATCAGAGAAACCTGTATTTTTTTTTTTTTTTTGAGTCAGAGTCTCACTCTGTCGCCCAGGCTGGAGTGCAGTGGCACACTCATGGCCACTGCAGCCTCAACCAGCTGGGCTCAGGTGATTCTTCCACTTCAGCCTTCCAAGTAGCTGGAACCACAGGCAAGCACTACCACACCTGGCTAATTTTTCGATTTCTTGTAGAGATGAGGTTTCATCAAGTTGCCCAGGCTGGTCTCGAACCCCTGGGCTCAGGCAGTCTTCTCACCTCCACCTCCCAAAGTGCTGGGATTACAGGGGTGAGCCACAGTGCCCAGCTAGAACCTGTATTTTGGAAAGCTGAACTTAAAAATGCAGCAAGACCTCCACTGGTGTTCAGTCCTCCCAGCACAGGACCCCGAG
>CAUYQG010079315.1:0-10010 GCA_963574415.1 Tarsius wallacei | reverse complement strand
GCCGGGCTCAGTGGCTCAGCCTGTAATCCCGCGCCTTGGGAGGCTGAGGTGAGTGGATTGCCTGAGCCCGCGGGTTCGAGACCCGCCTGGGCAAGCAAGACCTCATCTCTACAATAAATCAAAAAATTAGCCGGGCGTGGTAGCGCGCGCCTATAGTTCCAGCTACTTGGAAGGCTGAGGTGGAAGGATCACCAGAGCCCAGCAGGTCAAGGCTGCGGTGGCCAGGAGCGGCTACTGCACTCCAGTCTGGGCGACAGAGTGAGACTCCAACTCAAAAAAAAATAAATAAAAAACAATCATAGCTGGGCGTGGTGGCACACACCTGTAGTTCCAGCTACTTAGAAGGCTGAGGCGGAAGGATCACCTGAGCCCAGCAGGTCTAGGCTGTGGTGGCCGTGAGTGTGCCACTGCACGTCAGCCTGGGCAAAAGAGTGAGAGTCTGACTCAAAAATAAATAAATAAAATAAAAAGCAATCAAAAGATTACCAGAGCTCAGCGGTTTGAGACCAGCCTGAGCAACATGGCAAGACCTCGTCTCTACAATAAATCAAAATATTAGCTGGGCATGGTGGTGCGTGCCTGTGGTTCCAGCTATTTGGAAGGCTGAGGCGGAAGGATCACCTGAGCCCAACAGGTTGAGGCTGCAGTGACATGCT
This sequence comes from Tarsius wallacei, assembly GCA_963574415.1. Classification (NCBI taxonomy): domain Eukaryota; kingdom Metazoa; phylum Chordata; class Mammalia; order Primates; family Tarsiidae; genus Tarsius; species Tarsius wallacei. The sequence goes on along the minus strand of CAUYQG010079315.1, from coordinate 9,354 downwards.
GCTCTCCAGCCTTGGCAACAGAGTGAGACTCCAACTCAAAAAAACAAAAACAAGCCGGGCTCGGTGGCTCAGCCTGTAATCTTGCGCTTTGGGAGGCTGAGGTGAGTGGATTGCCGGAGCCCGCGGGTTCGAGACCCGCCTGGGCAACTTGGCGAGACCTCATCTCTACAATAAATAAAAAATTAGCCGGGCATGGTAGCGCGCACCTGTAGTTCCAGCTACTTGGAAGGCTGAGGTGGAAGGACTGCTGGAGCCCAGCAGGTTGAGGCTGCGGTGGCCGGGAGCGGCCACTGCACTCCAGTCTGAGCGACAGAGTGAGACTCCAACTCAACAAACAAACAAAACAAAACAAAACAAAAATCAATCAAAACAAAATGGAAAATATCAGCGTGTGCTGTATGTTGTCAGCATTGTTTTGTGAACCCTCTATTGCTGTTATGCCTATATGTCTGCATGTCCTAAGTTATGACAAAAAATGTTTTTCTTACTGTGCTTCATGGTGAAAGGGTTTGGAAGCTCCTGAAATATTGGACAGTTACCAAGACCCTGGCCCCATTCTAAGCACCCTACATGCATTAACTCACGGAATCCTACAACCTGTGAGGACACTGAGGCATACACAGGTTCAGCAGTTTGCCCCTGAAAGGACCTGTCTTGGCTCTATACCACTGCCTCCTCTCCCAGTCCCCAGGGACCAGCCCGCTAAGGTAGGCATCCAAGGACAAGTTGTAGGGCTCAAACCTGGCAGTGCTGCTGGTTGGCAGAGTGGCAGCGGCAGCTCCCAGCCACAGCTATAAGAAGAGGCACCCACATGATGGCGCTGTGACTCTTGCAGCCACCCCTGCAGTGGCCGAAAGCCGGGCTGGACACAGCCCTGGAGCACAGGCTCCTGCACGCCTGCAGGGCTGGATCCCAGGCGGGGGCTGCAGCTCAGTGACTGTGCGTCTGGTATACACGGCTGGAGGGAGGCACCTTGAAGACAAAACACAGAGGGGTGGTGGCCATGGCCGACACTATTGAGCTTCCCTCCTAGAGGTGGGGCGCCTGGAGTCTCTCTTTTCTCACTCCCATCTTGATGGTACTTTTGTGCTTTTTTTTTCTCTACGTGTTACAGAACAATGACAACTGTCACATCTATTTCACAACTCAAGAGCTGGTCTCGTGCTGTGTTGTGATTCACGTTCTGTTGTGTCTCCAGCAATCACACCATGTCCCCTGGAGCATCGTGGCTGTGATGTGGTCGGCTGTATGCGGCAGCCTCAGTGCCAGGCCAGTGTCCTTAGGAGGTACATTTGGTCTCGGCAGCAGGCTCCTCCAGCTGCTGGGGTGAAGCCCTTCACGTGTTTCTGCCCAGTCAGGGCTGGCCGCTCAGATTCTGCAGGTCAGGGCAGAGCAGCAGCTGTGAGGGGCTGGGGAAGGAGGCCAGACCCTTCCTCTTTGCCAGATCTCACCTCCCTTGCCCTTTGACAGTATCCGTCTCCAACAGGAAGCAGCTGTGGGACAGAGAACCAAGCCCTGGGTCCAGAATTGGAGCTACTTCCTCACCAGACTCTGCCCCAAGCCCACTGGCAAGCTGACCAGCCTTTCCGACATTGTTCCTTCCCTGTATGCTGCTCACAGAAAGACCAGGGACCTTTGTAATGACATAATGGCCGCATATCTGTGTTCCTTACCACATGCCTCACATTGTTCTAGCACTTCACATACTTTAATTCATTTTATCCTCACAATAAGTGAAGTACTATTAGTCCCATTTTATTTTTTAAAAATTGATTTTAGAGTTGTAGGGTACAAGTGGGGGTTTGCTACGAAAGTAGGCTGCATGCAGGTGAAGTCTGGGCTTTCAGCTGGCCTTCTCTCCCCTTGGTAGTGGACCAGGTATCCAGTGTATTGCTACATGTCTTCCTCCCTCCTCCCTCTCTCCCTCCCCTAGCAGTATGAGTCCCACTTTACAGATGAGAGAAACTGTGAGCCTGCCAGGGTAATTGCCTTACCCTAATAGCAGGGGCTCAAACTGTGTTGCAGAACTCCCTGGGGCTTTCCATCACTTGTTTTGTTTTCCTCAGCATGTTGGTATCATTCTCTATGTGGGGAAAAGATGGCAAGATTGAGTTTACAGTCTAAAGAGAGGAAGTCCCTCTCCCTCCCAGTGTGCATATGCCAAGTCCCAGGCAAGACTCTGACTGACCCTGCTTGGGTCCCGTGCCCAACCCTGGGTCAATCATGATTGGCCAGTCCACATCATGTGTCCACCCCTGCGGTGGATGGTCATTGAGTGGGTTCTCCGGGTGAAGCATGCAGATCACAAAGCATGCACATAATAAGGGCTCTTTAATTCAACTCCAACCATCTCTCCATCTGCCACACAACTTCTTGGTCAATTGATGTCTGGGAAGTCTTTGACACTGGCGGAGGGTCCTTTGATCCCTAAAAGAGAACACAGCTGGGCCAGTTTAGGTATGTCTAGGTGAAAAGCCCTTTGAGGTGCAAGTGTTGGATGTAGGTCGATACCTGTTCCTCTTGTTGACTTGTGTGTGCATATGCCAGCTAGCAGGCTACTGGGGAGGGAAAGAGACAGCTCTGAGGCTAAGTTCCCAACAGTTAATTTCAGGCAACCACAGAGCATGTACCAACTGTCTTCAGGCATCCCTTCCTTTCACTTGCTCATGCTTCTGGGCCTTTCCCTTTTTGTTGTAATTGACCCTTCAGCGTAAGTCACTATAGGATGCAACACCACGGCTACGCTTTGCTTGGCATTCTCCACCAGGTGTGTTCTGCTGTTGTCTGCAATATGTTTCATTATGAACAATGGCTAGTGCAGATACTCTGCTTGCTCTTTACACGTTTACTTTCACCATAGCCACCTTTCTTTTTTGCCCCACGGTGCCCGTCCCTGTGTTCTATTGCTGGGTAACAGAGCAGCCCAAAACTTAGTGGCTTACAACAACAGCAGTCGCTAATTTTGCTTACAGATCTGAAATTCAGGTGGTGCTCAGCAATGATAGCTCATCTGTGTCCCACATGGTGTCGATTGGAAAGGGCTGAAGGACCCACCTCTGAGACAGCTCACACACAGGGAGGCAGTGGGGGTCAGCCATCAGCTGCAGCTTGTCCAGGTGCCTCCGTTTCCTTCCGCATGAGCTTCTTCCCGGGCTTCCTCACAGTGTGGTGGTTGGATTCCAGGACAGGCACTGCAGCTGCCAGGCTCATAGGGTCTGTGCCCCAGAACTAGAGCGTAGCATCACCGTCACCATATTCTTTAGGGTAAGTCAGTCCCAGAGCCCACCCTGATCCAAGTGGGGAGGAAACAGACCCCACATCTTGATCGCCATCGTACATTTTTGGCCGTCTTTAATCTACCAAAATACCTCATGGTGGAGGCTTCTGGGCACCCCTCTTCTTTAAAACTTAAGCCTGGCTAGTGTTAAGGGATCTTCTCTTATATTTTTGCTTTATTTCTTTTTCCTTTTTTTAAATTTTGAGTTGAGGTCTTACTCTGTCACCCAGACTAGAGAGTAGTGGCATGGATCACGGCTCATCACAGCCTCCACCTCCTGGGCTCAGGCGATCCTTCTGCCTCAGCCTCCCAAGTAGCTGGGACTACAGGTGCACGTTACCATGCTCAACAAGTTCTTTTCTTTTTTGTAGAGATGAGGGCTCACTATGTCACCTAGGGTGGTCTTGAACTCCTGGGCCCAAGCAATCCTCCCGCCTTGGTCTCCCAAAGTGCTGGGATTACACGTGTGAGCCACCACACCTGGCCAGTTACTTTATTTCTAAACTACAATGACAGAGTACAACACTGAACATTTTGAGGTTTTTCATTTGTCATTTTTTCTTTATTGGTAGGGCTTTTTTGCATCTAATTCTTTTCTTTTTTGGGCAGAGTCTCACTCTGTCACCCAGGCTGGAGTGCAGTGGCATGCTCATGGCCACCGCAGCCTCAACCTGCTGGGCTCAGGTGTTTCTTCCGCCTCAGCCTTCCAAGTAGCTGGAACTACAGGCATGCACCATCATGCCCGGCTAATTTTTCTTGATTAATTGTAGGGATGGGGGTCTCACCAAGTTCTGGTCTCGAACCTGTGGGCTCAGGCAACCCTCTCACCTCGGCCTCCCAAAGTGCTGGGATTATAGGCATAAGTCACTGCGCCCGGCATTTTTTTTTTTTTTTTTTTTTGGTAGAGACAGGGTCTTGTTATGTTGTTACTCAGGCTGGTCTGGAACTTGAACTCCTGACCTCAAGTGATCCTCCCACCTGGGCTTCCCAAAGTGCTGGGATTACAGGCATGAGCCACCACACCTGGCCTGCATCTAATTACTTTGTAATGCTTTAGAGCAACTTGGAGATTGGCTCGAGATAGAAACACCTCAAAGAATGAAAAACCAGGTGACAGACTTTTGAAAGGTTTTGCAATGATCACTATGCTTGGGGCTTTCTCGAAGAGTGAATAAATCGGTCTTATTTATAGAGAATCAGGAAAGGAGCGAGACAGCACAGCCTGTTGTTCTTTCTTCCCTACTTATACACATCTGTTGCATGCTGTTATTTCTTTCAGGCTTGATGGATTGGTCGCGTGATGTACTTGGATTAAATACTTGGGCTGAAGTGTCTCATGTATTTGCCCATCAACTTCACTTTGTAGAAGATTTACATTCTGTCTGGAATGCCAGATTGAATTAAATGCTTTTTTAAAGCTTGCAGCCCGATGAAAATCTTTACCAAGTCAGCATTTTCACTACATTTTAAAAGTAAGCATCTGCAGTGAAATGATGCAGCCTAGGGCTTATTTTCTAGGGAAGAATCCAATTTGGCTCCTGGAACTGATGTTGTAATTGGCCAGAGAACTGAGGATTCCTAAGGCCGCAGCCTCTGGGGGCTGATACCCCAGGCCCCAGGGCACTCTTCTGCCTATCTTGAGTCCTCTCACCCCGCCTGTATCAGGAAATCTGGTTTGATGGAATAGCTTAATTCTCTTTTTGAGGGCACCTCAAAATAGCATCTCAATAACTTCTTTGGCGTCTTTTCCTAGGTTTACACACTTTTCCTAGGTTTGAGAATTCTTTGGAATTTTTTTTTTTGAGTTGGAGTCTCACTGTTGCCCAGGCTGGAGTGCAGTGGCATGCTCACAGCTATCGCAGACTTGACCTGCTGGGCTCAAGTGATCCTTCCACCTCAGACTTCCTGGTAGTTAGAACTACAGGCGTGCACCACCATGCCTGGCTATTTTTTTTTTTTTTAATTTATTGTAGAATTGGGGTGTCACCAAGTTGCCCAGGCTGGACTCGAATCCCTGGACTCAGGCAACCCTCTCACTTCCGCCTCCCAAAGTATTGGGATTACAGGCGTGAGTCACCATGCTCAGCTTAAAAAAACATTTATTATCTCAAAGTTTCTGCAGATCAGGAATCTAGGAATGGTTTAGCTGCATGGCTCTAACTCAGGGTCTCTAATGAGGCTGTGTTCAAGGTGCTGGCTGGGGCTGCAGTCATCTGGAGGCTTGGAGTGGGGTCCACTGCCAAGATCACTCACATGGCTCTGGGCAGGCTTCGCCTGCTCCGTTCCAGGCTCACTGGCGTGGTTGCAGGCAGGCCTCAGTTCTGTGCCACATGGGCCTTTCCATAGGCTTTCAGGATGTCCTTGTGACATGACAGATGCCTCACCTAGAGTGAGTGACTCCATAGAGAGAGGGGAAGAGAGGCAGGGGGAGAGTGAGCATGTGCGAGTTCACTCATTCTTTCCATGGATAAAGGACAGTCTTTATATAACTCAATCTTAGAAATGTCATCCTATCACTTCTGCATTTTTTTTTTTTTTTTGAGACAGAGACTTGCTTTGTTGCCCAGGCTGAAGAGCAGTGGGCCATCATAGCTCACGGTAGCCCCGAATGCCTGGGCTCAAGTGATCTTCCAACCTCAGCCTTTTGAGTAGCTAGGACCTAACTACAGGTGTGCACCACCATACCCAGCTAATTTATTTGTATTTTCAGTAGACATGGGGTCTCCCCGTTGCCTACTTCTGTTTTTATTTAATATAAATGAATACTAAGTCCAGCCCACAATGAATAAGAGGGGAATTAGATTCCTCCTCTTTGGGTATCACAAAATTTGTGCACAAATCTTTAAAACATCTGCAGCATGGTTGTGGGCACATAGTAGGTACTCAATAAATGTTCAGGTGTTATGATTAGTGAAAGGACATAACAATATACCCAATGAGCAGCCATTTTAACATTATCTAGATCAGCCGGGCTCGGTGGCTCAGCCTGTAATCCTGCGCCTTGGGAGGCTGAGGTGAGTGGATTGCCTGAGCCCGCGGGTTCGAGACCCGCCTGGGCAACTTGGTGAGACCTCATCTCTACCATAAATCAAAAAATTAGCCAGGCGTGGTAGTGCATGCCTATAGTTCCAGCTACTGGGAAGGCTGAGGCAGAAGGATCGCTGGAGCCCAGCAGGTGGAGGCTGTGGTGGCCGGGAGCGGCCACCGCACTCCAGCCTGGGTGACAGAGGGAGACTCCGACTCAAAAAAACAAACAAAAAAACCTCTGGTGTGACATGCTCTTTGAGCTATGGCCATCGCCATGTTTCCTAAGCTTTGGCCCCCTCTCCTACCTTAGAGAGGTGAATCTCCTCTAATTTACTTTCTAAGTAAACTATATTTTCCAATTTAACTTGTGTGCAATTATTTGCATCTTTCATGAAGCACTGGGTTGCACAACCCCACTCGGGTGAGTCTGACCTAACATTTGGAAGCCCCGCTGGGAGGGAGATATATATATATATATATATATATATATAAACCTAACAATTACCTTAGTAGACAAACTCACATTTTGGTGAGTCAATTTCCAGGTAGACTTTAGGGACACCCCCACTTTTATCAGACGAAAGGAATTTTGGGCTCTATAGTGGATTGGAGATTACATCCAGAACAGCCCCCCTGACAAAATGAAGTTTATCTTTCATTTTCTGTAACTTGGGAGGGAAGCTTCTTTTATAGATCACCTCGGTCAGTCAGTCCAAATGCTGTAAGAGGAACATGCGCTGTTTAAAATACAGTTCTTTAGCCTGAGCATGTTTTCTCCTTGGTGCTCTCTCTTCCCAAGTGGGGAGGAGTGGTTTCCTCTAAGGGGACAATGCCATGAATATCACCCGGACCCAGGAAGCAGAGTATATCCTCTAGGGAGAGCTCTCAGGTACACTCACCCCTAGCAATTTTCAATTTCAAAAAGATTATTTTTTAAAAATAAATTTATTTCACTATAAAGCATAACCACACATTTGGACAGAAGAGAAAAAAGGAAAAAAAACAATATAAGCACTATTGACATTTTGTGAGATTTCCATTCCATAGGTTTCACCTGTCTATGGCTTTCTATTTCCACATATTTCCAAGTGGTGCAAGTAGCTACAACCACAATTTCCTATCCTGCTTCTCGTCCTTAAACATGACTCCATAGGTATTTGTATCAGTCTTTCACCATCATTTCAAGAGCTGTACAACAGTCCATGGGTGATAGTATACTTAACTACTGCTCATTTTTCTCATTTATTTCAGTCAGTTCTTTACATGTTTATGTGTTGTATTCTGCTGTAATTGTTTTTGCCTATGCTATTGTCTTTTTATCATTTTCTTTAAAATAGTCACAGTAGCCACGTTAATTAGGTAGGGGCTAGATGGGTGTACCTGGAAATGTTAAACCTTTTCCTCTAGGAAATTACTACTCTATTGCTTCTAAATTTGAAAAGTCCTCTGTTGGATTATAGAAAGTTTCTAGATGGCTTCAAAAAAGTCCATCTGGAATCAGTTTGGAAGTAGGGTATGAAATAGGGGGCCAAAATATTTTTTCCCTCCAAATTACTAGCCAGGTGGTCCACCGTTATTTGTGCACAATCTTTTCCATTGGTTTGTGATTCCTTTTAAAATCATTCCCTTCGTATTTAAAATAGTACACCTGTGTCCTGTTGTTTCTCTAACGTGTCTCTTTTGCATCATCAGCTTTATACTATTTAAAAAGAAGTCAGGTCTCAGCTAGGAAAGGAACTTGGCCCAGCTGAAAAGGAGAGATCTGCTAATGGCTATCCAGACTTCACTAAAAAAAAAAGAACCAAGGCATTAAAGTAGAAAAAGTGAGTTGAATACAACACAGCAGGAAGACAGGACACCCGTGCCTAAGTGCCTAATGCAGTGGGCACGCAAGACTGGGACTGAACTAAGGAGAGGGTGGTGGGAGGAACTATCTGGGTGGGAATTCAGCAAACGCAGCAATGATCTGACAGGCAAAAGGAGTTCTCTGCTGAAACCAGCTATTACTTTGCAAAAAGACTATCTGGGAAAACATCTCTCATCAGCTGAGCAAGAATGAAATCATTAAAAACAAGGCGGGCTGATATTTTGATGGCATTGATGATCTGGCAGATGAGGGGAAAAGCAGCAGGTGTCACATATTTAGGCATCAGTACATTATTTGTTCCCACACCTCAAGCTTTTATTGGAAAAGTGGCTCAACCAGCCTTCAGTAATTAGGTAGGCGAGATGTGTGACACCCAGGATTTGCTATTATGAGTACAGTCTCAATTAAAAGATTTCTTTTAAAAAATGCTTTGAGGCAATCCCCTCGGGGTCTCCTCCCACTGTGGGAACTTTCCTGTTCTCCCAATAAATCCTGCTTTAAAAAAAATAAAAAATAAAAAATGCTTTGGAAGTTGGCACTGGCTCATGCCTATAATCCCAGAGTTTTGGGAGGCCAAGGAGGGAGGACTGCTTGAGGCTAGGAGTTCGAGACCAATCTGGGCAACATAGCGAGAACTCACCACTGCAAAAAATAAAAATAAATTTAAACAGCTGAGCATGGTAGTGCACGCCTCTAGTTAGCTACTCTGGAGGCTGAGGTGAAATAATCGCTGAAGCCCAAAAGTTCAAGACTAGTGAGCTATAATGGCACCACTGCTCTCCAGGCTGGTGACAGAGACCTTGTCTCTAAAGCTCACTTTATTTCCCAGACTGGAGTGCAGTGGCATGCTCACAGTCACCATGGCCTTAACCTGCAGGGCTCAGGCGATCCTTCTGCCTCAGCCTTCCAAGCTGGGACTACAGGCCAGTGCCACCATGCCCGGCTAATTTTTTTTTTTAATTGTGGAGACAAGGTCTCACCACATTGCCCAGGCTGGTCTCAAATGCCTGGGCTCAGGTAATCATCGCACCTCCACCTCCTGGCTCCTTGTCTCTAAACCAAACCAAACCAAACCCACCCCAACCAAACCAAAACACAGTAGGGTGGGATAACGGGATCCAATTTTGGTCTCCTGCCATCTGTATGACATATGGTGAATCAACATCCTGGGGTTAGGGAGAAA